>OX155962.1:1303983-1324608 GCA_944548615.1 Micropterix aruncella
ACTCTGCTGAAAAAAATAATAAAGACGCCAACAACACGACCAGGGATCAGCCACAAAAAAAGTTCAAAGAAAAAGAATTTACAGAATGTGGATTGCCAAGAAAACCCAGTATGAAAAAAGAATAAATTTATTGTATAAAAAAATAGATAAACTTCGACAGCAAAATAAGCGATTGATTAAAAAAACCCTTCAATTAGAAGAACTTTTACTTAAAGAAAAAAATGTAGAAGATATAACGATAACGTCAAAAACTAATGAAAATGATATGACACCACTGTCTAAAGCTTCTGCGTTTATAGATCAGAATGTACCTAATGTAACAAACGAAGCAAAAGAAAAAGTCAAAAGGGTCCTTTTGGATCACAATATTCTAACGAATGTAGTACAAGACGCCTACAAAAATACAAAAACGAATGAAGAACGTAATATTTTTAAAAGCTTGACGGAAAATGAAATAGTACATAAATATAGAAAGAAACGTCAAATGACATTATTATTGGGATTAAAAAGGAGAGCGCGGCGTCTTAAACAATGCGCAGAAAAAAGAAACAAAAAGATTTCGGCAGAAATAAAGAACTTCTATGTAAGAGATGATGTAAGCCGAGCTACAGCAGGGAAAAAAGAAGTAAAGACCTCAAATAAGGACAAACAACAGAGACGATATTTACTCAAATCACTAAAAGATCTGTTCAAAAAATACAAAGACGAAGGAGGTACGGCAAAGTACTCATCGTTCAAAAAATATAGGCCATTTTATGTGCTGCATCCAAAACTCAGTAATAGGAATACGTGCGGATGTATAAAACATGAAAACATCAAATTCAAAACTGAAAAGTTATACACTGTAGGAATGATTGATACAAAAAAATTGGACGAAATCCTTACAAGAGTAGTATGCGATCCTAATTCGAAGGAATGTGCCTATAGACAATGTCTCAATTGCCGCGATAAAGTTATTACTTTTGATTGGGCTGCTCACAATAATGATGATATGGTTACTTGGGAAGAATTTGCACGCGAGAAACATGAATATGTTGATAAAAATGATGGAAACAAGAAAACTACCGAAAAAATAGTTAAAAAAGAGAACCGTGACACATTAATTTCATTAACCAATTCATACAATAATGACCTAAACACATTCCGTAAACACATATACAACATAAAGCACCAGTATTCTCAGTATTTATCATGCATAAATAATTTAGAAACAAACGAAATAGTGATACACATCGACTTCTCCGAGAATTATACATGCAAATTATCAAAGGAAGTACAATCTATGCACTGGGGAGCATCTAAACCACAAATCACTATACATACCGTAGTGATGTACGCAAAAGAAAGGCAACCTCAAACATTTGCGTCTATTTCCCCCAATAATGAACATGGACCAGAAGCTATATGGGCACATTTAGAACCGGTCTTAGATTATGTTAAGAAGGAATTTCCGAGTGTCACACAAATTCACTTCTTTTCAGACGGCCCAACCAGCCAATATAAGCAAAAAAAAAATTTTTATCTCTTCTCTAAGCTCACACAAGAAATGACATTCCCTCGTTCGACTTGGAATTTTAGCGAAGCCTCACATGGAAAAGGAGCGGCTGATGGTGTCGGCGCCGCAATAAAACGACGCCTTGATAACTGCGTCGCCCAAGGCGTTGATATACCAAATGCCGAAGTGGCCTACGAAGTGCTGCAAAATTCTGATTCAACAATATTGACGTTTTACATACCACATGAATCTATTAAAAAATACTCAGTAACGGAAATCCTATTACCCGTACCACAAACGATGACTTTGCATCAAATTATTAACACGGATGCAATTAACACTATAAGATATAGATGTCTCAGTTGTTTTTGTTGTGACGACGTGAATTCTATCAAAGGTTCCTGCAACTACCTTAATGCGAAAATCCATCTGCTTTCTAAGAAACGGCATTCTACGGATTCTAAACGAAAAAGGGACAATAGTTCAAATAAGAAACAAGAAGGCCTTCAGATAAAAAGGAAAATTACACAGAAAGACCCACTTGATGATAGCAAAGAAAACAAAGTACAGATTTTGGCCGATGCCCGTTACTTACCTGAAAACCAAGGCTATATAGACTTAAAACAGTATTATGGATTAAACAGCAAACATATTTCCCCAAATTTCGATTTGTACAGAAATAAATGTTACAACAAAAATGAATATGGTAATAACATTGATCCTATTCCGTCAACGTCAAAGGAAGTCAATTTTAAAACATGTAGTTTAAAACGAAAGAGGCCTGTCGATAGTGAAAGTGATACGACAGACACTAGTCATGAGACCTTTTCTGTCCACGACTCCTCAGATTATTGTATTGACGATGACGAAGAACTTTTAAAAGAAATAACAACAAACGTCAAATACGATCATGATACCGATTCAGAAAAACCGACTACAGAACTAGAAAATATGGGACAAGTGGAAGAAAAAAAGAGACATAACTTAATCGAGACTACGGAAATCGTAACTAGAGTACAAATAAGAGAAAAAGAAAACCTTAACATGGAAAACAAAGAACAAGATAACGAGACTAGAAAAGGCGAAAATAGAGGTCAAATAGGAAAAACTATTACAACGGAATCTGAAAATAAAGAAAAAGATAAATATATTACCAGCAAGACTACGGAAAGTGATAACAGAATACAAAGAGGACAAGAAAAAAATAATACTATGACAATTAAAAATATCGTACAAATAGAAGTAGAAAGCAAGACTAATGAAGTACAAATAGGAGCAGAAAAGCACGAGATTGTGAAAACTAAAGACAAAGTACAAATAGAAGAAGCAAAGAGTGAAGAAGCCCAAAATAGAGTACATATAGAAGAAGAAGAAAATAAACCTAGTCAAACTACTGAAGAAAAAGAGTTCGAGAGACTTGAAAATAGAGAAGGTGATAGTGTGATTGTTAAATATTACGAGAAAAGGTCTTGGAAGTTCTACGTAGGTTATATTGAAAATGTGCAAGAGGAAAATAGTGTAACATTTTATACTATAACTTTTTTGAAAACAGTCAAAAACCCTTTACAGTTTGTCAAATAAAAAAAAAACGATCGAGATTTTGTGCCAGCGACCAATGTTGTTAAGAAAGTTGATTTAGTACTCAGCTCGAAAGAGTACTATTTAAAAAATTCTTGTGATCGGGTTTACTTTACCTAGAAATGTTCGCTTAAAATTCTGTTCCAGGCTAGGTAGAGCTATCAATTGTTTGCGTAAATTTTTGCATGTAAGTTTATCAGTTTATCCGAAATTTTGTGTTAACAACCAATTTGGTTATGAAAGTTGATTTAATGTTTAGTTTACTTTAAAAAAAAATGGAAGTTGTAATCGGGCTTACTGGAAACCGAAATTTTGTGTGGTTATGAAAGTTGATTTACAGCCGATATTTCAGTTCATATTTATTCTGCTTCACAAGTAAGTGACACTCAATGTGCTACTTATCTCGGAAGAGTCGGATAAGTCCGACTCTTCGGACTTAAGGTCGCACTTAGGTGTCACTTACTTGTGAAGCAGATTAAGTATGAACTGAAATAGCGGCTGTTAATGTTTAGTTTATTTAAAAGAAATGGAAGTTATAATCGGGCTTACTAGGAACCGAATTTTTGTGTTAACAACCAATGTGGTTATGAAAGTTGATTTAATGTTTAGTTTACTTTAAAAAAAATGGAAGTTGTAATCGGGCTTTTTGGTATGCCTGTTTCGTTTTTTAAGTGACGAATACCAGTTATAATAAATTTATGACTTAACTTTTAATTAGTTTTTTTTTAAAACAACGAGCTCTAAAAGATAAATAGTGCAACGGATGATTAGATCTCCGAAGGCTAAAGTGGTGTATTTAATTGGACCATCTGAAATACGTACAAATAAATAAATAAATGGATGTACCTACATATATTTTCGACGATCTATTGATTTTTTTTTCCACTTGCCGACATTATTACCAATTTGAAGGTATTTAGAATCATGAGCCAAATACACCCCTGAATCAGAATCAGAAAAAAATCTGGCTTGGGGAACCATCTCTTACACGCAGTGTTTCAGTAGGCGTTGAATTTGAAACCAATACCTCTTAAAATTATTACTCAATAACTCATTCAATTATTAATTAATTCATTCATTCATGTAAACCTAGCTTAAGAATAGTCTCGAGAGTTACTACTAGTCTCGTACGTTACTGTGTGTTACTGATACATTATGTCTCGAGAGTTACTATGTACAATTTTCTACGGCCATACCCATATATATATATATATATATATATATATATATATATATATATATATATATATATATATATATATATATATATATATATATATATATATATATATATATATATATATATATATATATATATATATATATATATATATATATATATATATATATATATATATATATATATATATATATATATATATATATATATATATATATATATATATATATTATGGCTGACCACTTTTTGAAAATAAAAAAAATCGAAATGTTAAATTTTTCACCTGTCACCTGTCATCTAGTTTTTAAGAAGACGGCATAAGCCGACAAAAACAAGTATTTCATTGTTTTTTTGCTCGAATTAAGATCTAGTCGAGTGATTTTATTATTTAGGAAGGATGGTTGCTTAGTTTAGAGATTGGTTGTTTGAAGGGTGAGTGTTTCTAGATTAAAAAGACCTTGTAAACCTATATCTCTTTTCGCAAGTCAAAGACAACCAACCAATCTCGTTTAAATATAAAGCAATCCCTAATTCAAACAAGGGACCCCTTTCTCCACTATGTACTATGTATGTAAGTGGCTTTTATTATTATTTTCTTCATAATCATCCCTCTAATCTCGGATGAGACATTTCAGTATGGAGGGAGATTATTCATTTTCTTACGTTG
The DNA here is from genome assembly GCA_944548615.1 of Micropterix aruncella. Taxonomy (NCBI): domain Eukaryota; kingdom Metazoa; phylum Arthropoda; class Insecta; order Lepidoptera; family Micropterigidae; genus Micropterix; species Micropterix aruncella. The sequence goes on from OX155962.1 coordinate 1,308,904, forward strand.
TTGATGATTTCTTTTAAACCGACGTCAAATATACAACAAAGATAGATAAAATCATCGAAATGATACCTATCGAACTATACTTTTTCACTTTTCACTCGAGTAGTCCGTAGGGGCTAAGAAGGTTTTTGCCTTATAAAAAGTTGGGTAAAAATGACTTTACTTGATAATTTTAATTAGATTTTGAATCTAATGTAAAAACCTATGTCGTTTGGACTTTGCGCCGTGACCGTGTGACCGTGGAGATCGTGCGCACATATACGAATTGCCAAACCGCCAAAAATAATGATCTTTTATCTATCTTTTAATACCTAATCTTTAACAGAACGTGTCTGTGGATTATTCGTATGCCATTTCTGTCCCCTTCTCCTCTCTTCTAAAATCCCTAAATACTAGGTGATGCATAGATGAGTCGACCATTTATACGTGACATATCCGACAGCGAAGTCGGCTGAAAGCTATTTGTTAAAATTTTTAAATTTGCTTTAATCCAATTGCGATATTGGTGACATTCCGAATTACAATAATTAATAATAAATTAAAATTTAATGTAGCATCTAATTTTAAAAGTAATAATTATAGCATATGTGAAATAAAAATTACAAAGTCTAAGAAATTAAAACTCATTTTTTCAAACAATGTCTTGGGGTCATGAAAATGGAAGTCGATTTAAAAAGGTTTCTACTACTAGAAGATACTTACCGCAGGTTAGTAACATGAGCACTAAATGTTATAATGTAATCCAAATAAATCAGTATGCACTGAATTATATTATATGGCAATAAATCCTAGATGTTACCATTAAGGTCTATAATCTACTCTCTACCTTTATTTAAAAGCTTGGGGACGTAGCATTAAAAAAAAACCTAAAGGAGATACTGAAAGGTCAACCTTTCTATGATCTGATCGAATTCGATGGCCATAACTTTAAAAGCATTGTACCCATTTAATCAATAGTTTCATATTATTCATGGATTATTTTCATTCATGGATTAATTATCTGACTACCTTGATTTCGTATTACATAAATCAACGAGCATTGGAAAACAACAATTATAAAAGTAGGTTATTGATATTATTGTTTCTTTTGTTGATTATTTTTGACATTTCTAGATACGAGTAATAGGATTTTTTTCTTAATAGTCAATAGTTTTTATTCATCTAAAATTGCAAACACTGGTGGATATGGCATAATATTAATTGTTTAAAAAACAATCAATATAGTATAAATGAAACAAATAATTATTTTTTATTAAAGTCACAAAAATCAATAGTCAAAAACTAATGCAACAAATAATCAGTAAAATACTCAAAATAACCAAAGTCGAACAAAATAAAAGATTAATACTCAGTAATCATATACGTAAAACGACGGTAATTATAATGAACAATCAAACTATATCAACTTGATACTACGGGTTTTACCTCGTATGTTTTAACTTAAGAATAATAGAGGTATGTTAATAGAGATATGATAATATTATTCATTATAAATATGTACCTATATTAAAGATATTGTTAAATTTCTTAGAGGTTGTTCATCTTATATATATATATATATATATATATATATATATATATATATATATATATATATATATATATATATATATATATATATATATATATATATATATATATATATATATATATATATATATATATATATATATATATATATATATATATATATATATAGCATGTGTGATGTACCAGTGTTTAACTCTACATATATTCAATTTTTTTTGGTTCTAAATCTCGTATTGTCTTTGGAAAGTCATTAAAGAGTTCAAAGGCCAAATACACAAATGACGTATCATAGTCAAAGAGGGCTATGTTGAACTTTGTTACGAGTGTCGTTATCATGTACGTGCATGTTAAATGTACACCCTTGTATGCTAGTGTTATGGTAACGATTTTCGAAATGATTTTATTCTTTTTATGATCTGACTTTAACATTTCACTATAATTTTAAATTGGTGTTATAAAGGTTGTTTTTCATATAGGTCTTAGACTAGTATCATTTAAAAAAAAGTTTTAATAACTATCTTTTACTTATAGAAGCTTGTATATACCACCTATATATAATAAATTGTGACAAGTTGCAAGAGCAATGAAATTGCCAATTGGACACGAATGTCTATATATTACGATTTCTTTCATACCTTCTCATTACTTCCGAGTTATATTATTTCTTACATAATTACTAATATAGTGACAAATTTATGAATGATTTACATTTCTCTCTTTTTTTTTAATTTGCACATTTTTATCTAGAGCATATTGTAAATTTCTGTCTCTACAACTTTGTCTTATTATTGATTTGAATTTCGATTTTTCAAACATTGATTAGGTAGGTATTGTGTTTCTTTTATCTTTTAATTTTATCCTTGAACGAGCAAGCCGCCCTCCCGGGTTTCGCACGGGAAGAGTTATAAAAGTTTTATTTGTAATGAAGTTATGATTTCGAACCAAGTCTTGTTCGAATTCCTCGCCAAAACCTTGTAAACTCTACATAAAGCATACATATACATTTAAGGGTTAACTTGTTTAGTAAGGTGTTTTATTTTTATTTTTACTTTATTTTATTTTTAAGACTATTCTGTTTGCCATTCTCTATTTAATCGAATGTTATATTATATTTATTGCCGATAATACAGAGGAATTGCATTTTATTTATTATATTATTATTATTTTTGAAGACCATATTTTAGGGAAATTTAGTGTTATTAGCATTTTACTAAAACTTGTGCATAATTAATTGTAATATTAAAGTCCTGTCCACCCTAGAACGGGCAAGTCCCAGTTGGTAAACAGAATCAAATAAGCAAAAGGTTAAGGTTTTGCCAACCTAAATAAATAAATAAAGGACATAAATAAATAAAATAAATTGTTTTTATATATTTTTTTATTGCGTTTTTTTTAAATGAAATATTTGTCGTTTATCTATTTATCCATATAGATACATGTATATTTCCGGAATGTATTTAATCAGACCTTTCATTTGACATTAGACACGATATATTTATGTAAATTTATTGACATTTGGACATTTAGACAACTACTTACTTGATATGGGACAGTTAACCCTATGACATTGAAGATGACATAACAATTCTAACAATACCACAAAATTCTAAATCGATTCAAGCGTTTAGAAGTTATAGTGGTAAAAAACGGAAAACTTACATAAATGAACCCTGACCATATTACAGTCCTTTTTTGTAGGCAGAAAATAACGAGGTAAATTCGTTTTTATCTTGTTTATAATTATTATAACTTTAATTAAATTATTTTTTTTTTAGTTTCTTGCTGCGGCCGCTAACAATATACTTCTTATAGACATTGGTGCTTCTACGAGTTTTGCTACTATAATAATATCTGCGCTTTTAGGAGCCAAAGAAGGACTATCCATGACTGATTTACAGGCTTCATGGATGGGTGAGTGTACCTATTTACTGTTGTGTTTTACTTGTCGCAACGTAGCAGAGAGATGCTAAATTCACTCATTAACCCTTTAAAAACTATGGGATATATGTGTCCCATAAATTCAAAAATCATTTTATAAATTATGGAATACGAGTAATTGATAATTTATAATTATTTTTACTTAATTTGATTATTTAAAGTTGAATATGTTTAGATATTTTCTTTAATTTATTATTTTTTAATTGATTTTATATTTGTAATTTAAATTTCTGATTTTTATATTTTGATAATTTTATTCGTATTTTTTTTATGTTAGTTTGATCCGTATTAAATGTAGTTTATATAGAACTCTTTGGATGATTTATATTTTTCTAGATTTTATATATTTTTGTTATTGAATTGCTGATTTTCTATATTTTCTCATTATTTCTGTTATATTTTATTTTTCTAGTTTTTTTGTCTTTGTTATTGAATTTTAGAATTTCTTTGTTTTTTTTCAATTATGAGTTTTTTATAGACTTTTTTTTATAATTTTATGAGTAATTTGAAATGTAATTTTATTTGTAGAAATGCCACTAGATATGTAATTTCTCTACCCAGATCGGGTTTTTTAAACTAAATTATTCTTATTCTTATAAATTACTTGCTGCGCCCAGCGGTTTCACCCGCGTGGTGATGGAAAATTGTGATAATGATGATAGAAAACCATATATCTTTATAAATTATAGCCTATGTGTTATTCTGATGTGTAAGCAATATTATTATAAAGTTTCATCAAAATCCATTCAGTAGTTTTTGTGTGAAAGAGTAAAAAACATCCATACATACATACAAACTTTCGCGTTTATAATATTAGTAGGATATTTTTTCCGTGTTATTGAGACATGATTCTTTTTCTATAGTATTTTTTTAAAAAACATTGCAAATAATTAACGAACGGTGTTTTTAAATAAATAAATAAAATATTTGTCGCAACTTTTTTAATTGGAAATATTTTTTTTTTGTACGTAGGTACCTACTGACCCCTTTTATGTTAATAAAATCATATTTAATAATATACGAAATTTCTTTGTATCTTATGGACCACAGGGACACATATTTCTGGTCAATTTATACAAAATATGTTAAACCAATCTTTACACAACTTTAATAAACGCACACATACATAACAAAACTTTATAATAGGGTCGGTTGTAAGAGATTGCTGTATGAAGATAAACCCGCGCATTGTGAAATTCCACAAAAAAGAATCGAAACAGACAAACAAACATATATTATGATACATGTTACTCACATCGACCTTTAACAGTTTGTATTAGACATTTACCTACACACTCTACGGTAAAGCTTATGGCCCTCAAAGAGTTAAACAACAGTGCGGACGGACTGAAAATTTTGACGTAAAAATAAAATATTTTATTAAAATTATAACATTAATAATAATAATAAAACGCTTTATTTGATGAAACAAATCGGCCATCTTATTACGTTGAAGCAATAGCTCACAGCTAACCTTGACGTAATGGGAAATCATGTTACGTAAAAATAAAACGAATCTATTATTAAAATCACTTATAAAGAAATCTAGCAGATCATTTATATACTTTCTTTTTTAAATCAATAAACTATAATGACGAAGGAAGGTGAGGGAAGGGGACGAGATAAATTTATGAGCAAACGCAGGCTCAAAAGCATGCGTTTGAAGCAATAAAAAATTGGCGCTGTCCTTGCATACCTAAGTAAATCATTCCAAAGACAGGCACTATGTATCTTTCGTGCGGCCAAAGAGTTTACCTCTAATCTCCTCGATGTGTGGAAATATAGGTGCTGCCATCTATCGGAGAGATATGAAACTACCGTGAAATTTGATTTCATCTTGCGGAACAATTGCATATAAATCATACAGCAGATAATAGGTGGCGCTAAATGCGCCACCTATTATCTGCTGTATGATTTATTTCAAAATATTATTACACAATTATTTTACAAAATAAAATTTGCAAAGTAAACATTCCAAACAAAGATGAACTTAAACGTTCGTTATGTTGTTTGTTTTATCATTTACACTTGTTGGGCAAACGGAAAAACGAAAAATGTCAATCGAAACCAAATCAATTTGAAAATTTAATAATTACGAGCCGCAAACTAAACAGCGATTAAACAAAGGACGGCTATATTACTAAATGATGTAGAATCTGTCCACTCCATCCAATGATTTAGCAGCTCTTGTGAATGAAATAAATCTAATCAGAAAAGATTTTACAGATATGAGGAAGGAAATGACCGGTACCATCACTACTGCGGTACTACCGTAGCATGGACCAATTTTTTGATAGGATAGAAATCATAGGAAAAACATCAACATAATCGATGCATACAAGGCTGAAATTCAGTAATGAAAGTACATATTGGGCAACTGGAGGATGTATAAAATACTAGGCATTAACCAAAAAGGGTGGATGAATGATGTCGAGATCAGTGAATTTACACAGACTAGATACGAATATTTATAAAACCCCATACGAAAACTGGAAAGTTCAGTCTGAGTTTATAAAGAATATCGCGATCTGGACAATGCGCATCGAAACATCCCCGAGAAAAAGGAAGATACATCAACCTCCCAGACACTTACGCCTAGTCATAGCCAGTTTCTGGAAGTGGTGAAAGCCCTCCAGAAATCGAGACTAGGGACATAGCCAGAGAAAAATACAGGCTTGTATGGGTAACCAACTTCCGCATATGTGATATACCTATTTGCCGAGAAGCAAATATGCCAGTCATTACGATAAATTTAAAAAGAAATCTGAAAAAAGTAGAATAAACTATTTTTGCGTAAAACTTAGAACGTTTTAGACAAGTACAGAAAAGGGATAATTGTGTTATAAATAAGATAAAAACATGTTGCAGCAGCTGCTGTCCAGGATAGAGACCATGGACTAGTTTACCCCGGACAACGGCGGCTGTACCATAGCTGAACCGTCGGGTATTGCAAACTTCACGCTTTAAATTCGTTTTTAACTTACTTATTGTCAAACAACAGCGAAAGTCCGATTTCACAGAATCCTACTACTATTATGAACGTGAAAGTTTGTAAGAATGTATGTATGGATGTTTGTTACCTTTCACGCAAAAACTACTGCATGGATTTTGATGAAACTTTACAATAATATAGCTTACACATGAATACACAGGCTATAATTTATAAAGATATATAGTTTTCTATCATCATTATTACAATTTTCCATCACCACGCGGGTGAAACCGCAGGGCGCAGCTAGTAGGGTAAAGGGAGGTAATTTGGTGATATAGGTAATTTGGTGATAAATCTTAAACTGCTTGCCATCAACAAACCGATAGCGGCAGATCAATGAGACGGCGCTACTTTCTAGCTGCAAGCCAGAGCGAGACGGAGAGCTAGCAACCAGGTCCGTGCGTGTCGCCGTCTCGACGCAGCGACAGTGCTCGCCAGTCGCGCCAGTGAATTGTATCTGCAGAGCGTCGCCCAAGAGAAGTTTTGGAAATATTACTGTAAAATCTACATCTTTCGAGGTAGGTGTTCAACGTTACTATAGTTTAATTGTTATAACATGACCATTATATTGACATAACCATTGCTTTCCGTATCCTATAAGAAAAAAAAATATTCCCTAAGTTTTGAGCCGTTTTGCTTAGGATTTTTAGACAACATTATTACACGATTCGGACTGGTGGATTTCGGGATTTTTTTAATTTTTAACAGGCAGCTTTAATGTCCGATTGTTGGTGACATATTACGGTCCATATCATAAATATTATTTTCCATGGGTACACTGTCTTGAATTGAGCAATTTTTTTTTATCACCAACTTACCGTATGTATCACCAACTTACCGTATCAAACTTTTAGTTCACATTTTTAGTTTTTTTTAATATATTGTTCCAGAAGCAATGGCTGATAAGGAGAAGAGATATAGAAAATATGACTCAAGCGAGCTCCAGCTAGCTTTAAAATTAATAAAAGAAGATGGGAAGAGCCTATATTTTGCCTCCAAAACTACAAAAATTCCCTGGAGCACCTTGAAACATTATGTTTCAAGAGAAGAGGAAACGGCCCGAAAATTAGGACGGCCTTTTGCCCTCTCCTCGGAATTGGAAGTAAGATTATTTAATTATATAATTGAAATGACGGAAATGGGCTTCGGCCTAACAGTATTTGCTATCAGAAAAGTTGCTTATGACTTAGCCGCCGCAAGTGGTCGCAAAAACTTCCTGAACTCGGGCAAAAACATAGCCAGCAAATGGTGGTGGGCTAGCTACAAAGAAAGGTATGGTTTAAGTCTGAGAGTTCCTGAAAATTTGTCTGCATACAGGGCCTCAATGGCTAACCCAACGATGTTGGCAGATTACTACCTGAAGTTGGACCACTTGACAACTGAATTGGGCATCAAAGACATGCCAGATCGCATTTGGAATTGCGATGAGACTGGCATGTCTTATGTAGTAAAACCCGGCCGTGTAGTCACAGCGATAGGTAAGAAATACGTCTATAATAGAACGTATGCAGAAAGAGGAGAGACTCACACAGTTTTGGCATGTATCTGCGCAAACGGAACATGGATCCCGCCGATGATAATTTTTAAGGGCGTACGTTGGACTGACATACTGGCAAGAGACAGTCTTCCCAATTCGTTGGTGAAACTCTCCCCGAAAGGATGGATAAACACCGAACTGTTCGTGGAATGGTTTAAGTTTTTCATTTCCGCAATACCTCCACAGCGACCAATATTCCTTTTGATGGATTCGCACGCAGCCCACATCGGTCCTGAAGTCGTTGAACTGGCTAAGGAAAATCGAATTTACCTATTAACTTTTCCAGCGCACTGCACTCATATCTTGCAACCTTTGGACGTCGGTGTTTTCAAACCACTTAAGGATTACTGGCGGAAAGGCATAAATGAATACATGCGACAGTACCCAGGCGACAAACCCAACAGGACCAACTTTCACTCCATTCTGAATCCGGCCTATGTAGCTAGTTTCACATCCAAAAACATAATAAATTCGTTCAAAAAAACAGGCATATGTCCTCTGGACAACAACGCTGTCAATCATTTGGCTCTAGCGCCTTCCATGTTAACTGAGAAAGCATTGACAGTCGATGGTAGTTGTGGAACTGAGCCAAACATTATTAGCGTTTCCACAACCCTTGAAAATGTTCCAGTTGATCCTGTCGCCTCCATTCTAACGAAACCTAAACGGCCAGAGAAGAAAGTTACAAAAAGGAGAGCCAAAGACTCGTCCGCTAAATGTTTGACACCTTTAAGAGATACAAACTTGAATGTACCGTCGGCTTCAACAGTTCCAGTTGCCAGCTGTTCAAACTGTCCGAGTGTCGCGAGCTCATCGAGGGGTTCCGATGATTCTGAAACCAAGACGACGGGACTGAAGAAAAAATTGGTTCAGAAAAAGGCCATCTTGAAAACTGTTCAGAACAAGGAAAACTCACGCCATCTTGACGACTGGGAATGTGGTCTGTGTAATGGTCTGTATTCTCAAGATGTAACCGCTAAAAATGGAGCTCAATGGATCCAGTGCTCTTACTGCACTGTGCCTTACCACAACGACTGCCTTGGGTGTGATTTGGACACAGAAGAACAATTATATTTCAGGTGTGAATATTGTGAATAAACAAAAAAGTGCTAAAATTATACAAACTCTTATGTCTCCTGTTGTTGTTTGTATTCCTAAACTCGTTTGATATTGTTTTAGGAGTGGAATATGCTCCTTTCGATTTACCTCAAATAAAACAGAATTTAACCTCACAAATATTTGTTTATACTGATTGTCACCAATTTACCAACCCCTTATCACCAAATTTCCGACCTATATCACCAAATTACCTTTGTCGGCTGATACCACATACTAATTAATAAATAATTATGTAGACGCTTTACAACAACTACTGATTATTCATAACTAAGCTCAAACATAGAAGTATACAACATGAGGATAACGAGCTGGTATCATTTATTTTTATATGAACTATTTCATTATTTTGAAAATTATCACCAACATACCTTACCTTACCCTATAACCTAAAAACAAAATATGTAAATATCTCATATTTCAGAAATGTTATAACAGAAAATATAACCTTTAAGGGGCACACCTAGTGTAATAGCCTAAAAAAAGGTGATTTTGTTTTTTTTTAAACATAAGTACTACATTAAATATTTTTTTAGGATATATTTGTACATTCAGAAATCTCAAAAAAAAGTTCCTGCATTGCTGCAGTGATTGCAGTCTTCACAGCGCCTGAAATAATAATAATCCTCCTCTCCAAGGCTTTGATTAATAAATCATAGCTTTACTTAATAAATCAGTGCTTTGATTTTTCTAGGTAGCATATGCTTCATGTGCCAACCCATCGGCAGCATTCTATCAGGAACAATTGTGGAAATATTAGGTAGAAAACGAGCAATGATGGTTGTCAATATTCCTCACATTGTTGGATGGATCCTGCTGTCGACAGTACAGGATGTTGGAATACTTCTCGCCGCTACAGCCCTTTTGGGCTTCGGAATCGGTCTGATGGAGTCATCAATTTTTACATATATTGGAGAGATTAGGTAAGATGACATAATTTGAATAGGCTCATAATTATATTAAAATATTAGTTGTTGCTCGCGGCTTCGCTTCGCTTAAAGTTTCGAATCGATTTGTTAATTTAAGTAGGGTATCGTTTATATTATATATCGACTCATTTTGTCTGACTTGATTTAAAACCTATCATGATTTCGTATTGAAAACCAATATCTATCGCAATAAAATATAATGGAAATAATAAGTATTCGAGTGATTTGACGTGTAAATAAGGATGATTGCTTAATTTTTGAGATAATTGAATGAAGGGTGAGCGTTACTAGTTGTAAAATGGGCCCAACTAAACCTACTTCTCTTTCCGCAAGTGAGAGGCATCTATCATTCTCGTTTGTTACACCAAAGCATTCCCGAATCCCACCAAGGGAGTCCTTCGTCACGATGTAAGTGGCTTTTATAATTATTTACTTTATAATCATCTATTTAATCAATTCTAAAAAGAATATATACACAAAACTATCAAATATTTCAAAATATTGAATTTTTACATATTTTATGTTTCCTTTATTGTAAATAATCCATTTAGGTTAAAGGTAAACTTTCCAACTAATAGGAAAGAGCTGACTGCTGCCTTTCATTGATGTGAAGGCATGTCACGCATTTAGTTTTAATTTTTCAGCTGAATATTATTGATCGCAGCTTCTTTATATCGCACCTTTAGAAAATAAAAAAAAGAAATTCGAAATTTTAAATTTTTCCATCTGTCAAGTAGCTCGTCTTGTCCGTTATTTCCCTTGAAATAATAAGTATTCGAGTGATTTTACGTGTAAATAAGGATGATTGCTTAATTTTTGAGATAATTGGATGAAGGGTGAGCGTTACTAGTTGTAAAATGGGTCCAACTAAACCTACTTCTCTTTCCGCAAGTGAGAGACATCTATCATTCTCGTTTGTTACACCAAAGCATTCCCGAATCCCACCAAGGGAGTCCTTCGTCACGATGTAAGTGGCTTTTATAATTATTTACTTTATAATCATCTATTTAATCAATTCTAAAAAGAATATTACACAAAACTATCAAATATTTCAATATATATATATATATATATATATATATATATATATATATATATATATATATATATATATATATATATATATATATATATATATATATATATATATATATATATATATATATATATATATATATATATATATATATATATATATATATATATATATATATATATATATATATATATATATATGTATATATATATATATATATATATATATATATATATATATATATATATATATATATATATATATATATATATATATATATATATATATATATATATATATATATATATATATATATATATATATATATATATATATATATATATATATATATATATATATATATATATATATATATATATATATATATATATATATATATATATATATATATATATATATATATATATATATATATATATATATATATATATATGTAAATATTATCCCGGCCTATCAACCGACCAGGAGGGGAAAAAATGTGAACGCGCAACATTTTTTTTCGAGATATAGAAGTAAATGTCTATTTTGAACCCCTCTGAGATGATTGAGACCATTTCAAGATTGAAGTCTCTTTGCGTGTCTGTGTGTGCGTGTATTCTTCCAGGATAGCGCTCGAATTATCTATTTTATATGTGTACTCATGTACATGGATTCAGCTCAATTTTTTTTATTTTTTTTTGTCTGCCGTGTAAAGCCGACTTTAGTCAAAGCTATTGTCGAATTAATATTTATGCTTGAACCCATATATGCCCGGAATTATTATGAGATTTCGATTTTGGTTATTTTCAGATATGTTAGAGGTCCCTATAACAGTATTGACTAGTTTTAGTATACATTTTTTTGTTAACTACATAGATTTTAGAGGTGTTTAAAAATGAAACAATGGGCAAATATGAGTAAATGGGCAAATAAGATGTTATAATGAGTTTATTTAATATTTATTATTATTGTCACATGCAATCTACTAATTTTAAATCTACAATCAACTTATTTTAAAAACACAAATAAGTCCATAATTTACCCAAATTTACTACAAAATCATGATTTTTTTAAAAGCTTTACTCAACTGAATAATTACTTACTTTTTTCGGGAGAGGACATGATTTTTGCACGATGCAAACACGACACAACTGGCACTGCTTACTGTTTTAATTAAGCAAAAGTGGCAATTCGGCTAAAATTTCGTTGCTACTAGTAGGAGATAGCTCCATGCTCTTGCCATAGATGGCAGTTTTTTGGATTTTACTGAGCTCACAAAGGATTTCCAATGCTTTTACAAAAGTACTACTTCTTGTTTTGTTTTCGAATCACTGGGCATATATGGGTTAATAGTTTTATATCTACATATATTAATATATTTCTAGCAACTGACGAATTCTAATATGCGATAATTAGCTTTAATTCATAATTCATGCTTTTATTGTATATTCTGAATGAATAAATTGAATATAAAATCGAAGACTATCGCGGTTGTTTGAAATTATAAATAGGATAGAAAACGAATTTACCGCGTGAAATTTGTAGGACCCGACGTTTCGGTGACGTTGCAGCCGCCGTTGTCTAGGGTAGACTGAAGAGCTGTCAGTCCGTTGTTTTGCGGGTAGGCCGCAAACCGCTGCCGCCACTGCGTAGGTTATAACGGTGGTGGGGGGCCGGGCTCGGAGCGCGGGAATTTTTAAAATCCGTCTTGCACACAACACTCACTGTATCATGTTTTACGTCTTTGCGTTCGGCGTTCGGCGGCGGGAACATTTTAAGAAGAGGGTTCCACGTAGAAGAGAGTTTGTAACCGTCATCTCTATTGAAGTTCGGAGTTCTTCTTATTTCAATGGCTTCCCGGATCATGCGAGGAAAGTAGAATTGTTCCTTGGATAGAACAATGGGATTTTGAAACTGCATCCAGTGGTTACTTCCCCTATCCAATATATGTTCGCAGATCGTCGATTTTTTTCGCTGAACGTTTTTAACAGCTTTGATGTGTTCTGTCAGTCGCGTGGCTATGGGCCGTTTCGTTTGTCCAACGTAGGCTAGACCGCAGCTGCATTCGACTTTATACACACCCGGGGTTTGCAGTGGTACTACATCCTTTACAGGCCTAAAAAATCGAGCTATATTTTGGGTCGGTTTGAAGATCGTTTTTATATCGAATCTGTTTAGCATCTTACTTATTCGATCAGTCACGCCCTTGACGTATGGTAAGAATGCTCTTAATCTGCTCGGTTTTTGAATTTCGTCTGTATTAGATCGTGTGCGTGTCTCGTGATATTTTCCGTATCCATTTTTCATAAGGACATCATTGTCATGTTCCATCTCCTTCGGAAAATGCTCAGTGTCGCATAGATCGCGTGTTCGATTCACGAGCGACGTTTGCACTGAACGTAGATGGTAGGGATGATGGTGTGAGCTTGCATGCAAATATCTGTCCGTATGTGTGGGCTTCCGATATACCGATGTTCGCAGATCGCCGATTTTTCTCGCTGAACGAACTCGCTTTTCTCGCTGAATAAATTGAATACTGAATGCTTAATCCGATTGAGCTAAAATTTTGTATGCATGCATCATTTATTTAGTCATGGCAAAAGTTGTGATTAAAATCGGTCGACCTGGGTGCACTAGTCTTATTTCAATCTCAAAATATTGGAGTTATAGACTTGAAATTTGGCCTTTTTGGGCCTAATTCACATTGAGATTGATTGAGTTGAAATTGTTAAATGCTTTGCATCCTCTCTATCCGTGCTCGTCGTCGACTATCCCTTTCAATCAGGTCAACCCTCCTTCCCGAAGGGACATCACGCTGAAAATCTTTCCAAAGGTCATTGGCTACTTGCTGGGAAGTCTTGGGGTGACACAATCAGTTTTTAGATTTGGTTTTTAGATACACAGAAGCGTTCCTCGAAAGACGCTCTAACTAACATCTAAATCCGTCGAGTGGTTCTTGAGTTTAGATTAAAACTGGTCCACCAATGGGGGGCACTAGTCATGTATCGTCCTCGAAGTATGGGAACCTAGAGACTTGAAATTTAGTACATAGATGCCTTGTTGGTCCGAAATGACATTGCGAAATTTTGGTTAGAATATCTTATAAATAAGTTGCACTAAAAATATTTAAGTTCAGACATATATTTTAATCAAATATTAACGCCGAACCGCTTGAGGTTGGCCGAGAAACGAATTGCGCCGCCAGAGGCGTTTGTGTAACGGAACCCAAGCGGGTTTCGTTCGTCGGCCGAGAGCACACCGGGCGGCTCATAGATTTTATTAATGAAATTATTATATACTCAGATGAAATCAGTCCTTGTCTATTTGCCGAGAAAGTCTTGGGTGACACAACCGTTTTTTTTTAGCGAACCATCAATAAGAGGAACTCTGGTGACGTTTTCTACCGTATTTTTAACGATTGGTCAATGTGGCGCTTATTTCCTCGGAACAGTATTACCTTGGAGGGTAGGTGCTGCCACCTGTCTATCGATTCCCATAATCAACATCATAGCAGTCAGCTTGGTATGTACTCGTATTTGAGGTTTGCGTCTTGGCTAATGTAATGAGATATGTATTTCAGCGATATATGGTACTGATTTAATGTTAATTTTCAGATTCCGGAGTCTCCGAGTTGGTTGTTGGCGAGAGGAAGGGATGAAGATGCAATCACCGCTCTTCAGTGGCTTAGAGGATGGACTGAGAGGAATGCTGTCTTAAAAGAGTATGATCAACTCAAGAAATATAATGAGTATAGTTTAAGGTGAGTTTGGAATCAAAGTTCAAAGAGACAAACAATGCTTTCTCCTACTTCTACTTCTTGTTTTTCAGCCTACATTGTCTCACTACCTGCACGAAGCTCTCACTAAATTAGGGGGGGGGGGGGGGGGGGGGGGGAGGGGTAACTGTATTCTATCGCCACCCCTCGTTTACTTCTTGTTCGTTTACAATATTTGTTTTACTCTTTGGCAATGGATGAAAGCCAAGAAACATTTACGTCATTACAGATGCGTTCCTGCAGTTCTTGCCGATTTTATGTGATCTTCTGGCTTCGAGGAACCCTCTGTCTTTGGTTTTTATTACTAACGTACGGGAAAGTTAGTCCGTATGAATATAATTTTATTCAATAATATGAAACCATTCTAGAATTTATCGCTGGGAAACGTAAATACAGCAATTTCATACATTATAGTTTAGAATGTATTACAGACTAGATAGTTTTTTTGGTTTTATTCAAATTCAAATTCAAATTCAAATTTCTTTATTTACAAAAAAATCATAGTATTAGTTACAAATGAATTAAACCTAACCTAACTGGATCGCACGAGACGTCCGCACTAAGGTAGGCTCAGAATCATATAATTAAGTACGTACTGCCTAATGCTAAATAAAAAATTTCCTTGAAGAATGCCGTGAAAAATAAAATCAAGTAAAGTAGGTTTATGTGGGTATTCTTTCATAAAACAGTCAAGAAACTACTTAAAATCACATTTTATGTACTTCTTTTATATTTTTTAGGTCACCCTGGAACCCTCCAGGGTGTCAAATTGGCACCCGCCAAATTGAGTGAAAACCGTCAGTTTGTTAGGCAACATATCGTAAAATCGTTCAGACTATTATTTTATTTATTTTT
>OX155962.1:1324808-1421296 GCA_944548615.1 Micropterix aruncella
TATTTTATTTTATTTTATTTTTCTTAAAATCATGCAGCATAAAAAAATACGTATAAGCATAATATATATATATATATATATATATATATATATATATATATATATATATATATATATATATATATATATATATATATATATATATATATATATATATATATATATATATATATATATATATATATATATATATATATATATATATATATATATATATATATATATATATATATATATATATATATATATATATATATATATATATATATATATATACATATATATATAGATGTTTTAAATTATTTGCTATATAAGGATTACAAAATATGCTAAACAATACAAAATAAATAAAACCAAAAAGAATTTAAAAGTAACAGTTAAAATCGCTAGGTGCGAGTGTATGGATGTTAGTGTGTGTTTGTGTGATGGAGAGCGTGTATGTGTGAGTGTGTGTATGTGTGTGTTAGGGTGTGTGTGTGCGTGTATGTATGTGTGTGTGGGTGTGTGTATCTGTAGTGCGAATGTGCTTGTGAGTGCTTGTGCATGCTAATTCAATCCGATCTGATAATCAGCTTTTCACGTACCTCCTTAACAAAGGATCGACTATTCTGATGGTTAAATATGTCAATATCGTTAAAGCATACATTGTATGCATGCATAACGCGCGGCAATAACGAATTGGAACCATAGTTAGTGTTGAACCTTGGTACGTAAAAAGTTGAGTGAGCACGTGCGAGTCGGGAAGGCGCTCGTATGCTCACCCTACTCAGGAGGTATGAACTGTCCAACCCAGTATGAACAATTTTCTGTAGAAACGACATATCTGATACTACTCGCCGGTCCTCTAATGTCTCTAAACCGTAGCGTTGCAGACCTTCAGCGTACGACAAGCCGTTGGAAAATAAGTTTGTTATTAAATTATAATAATATTAGGAACCCGAAACTGAACCCTTGAGACTCCCTACACCATTGTTTCACATAATACAGTGAATCAATGGTGTAGGTTTGTAATTTCCATTACAACTCCACAATTGGGTAGTATTGATCAAATATATTAAATTAATCATCATTTAACAGGCCAGTTTGGCTCGTTTCATCGCTGTTTCTTTACGTATTAATCATAAAATATAGAGGATTATTAAATAAAACTTTACACTTTTATCTATTCGTTTGACAGGGAGCTAATAGGCCCATGCTGGGTTGGCCACAAAGACCTATTCTGTTCAGGGTCGGTCACACTCACGGGTCAACACCCATCCGACGGCCTCCACGCACGAGGTGCGAACCTGGGTAGGACTCTGGCCCTAGTCAGTTTCCCCTGGGAATCAAACCTCTGGCGCTCCTGGACGGTCTGCGCACCGTGCAGCGCAAGCCAATCGATTGTGCACTCTGACTAACATATTGAGATGTCAACCACAACGGGCGAACCCGTCACCGCAGGACGTTTTAACGATTCATCGTTCTATCGACCGTGCAGTGAGCGTAGAAGACTTTGGACATTACAAATTCGACGTCTAGCTACGCCACAACCCGCAAGAAGCCAACGCCTTTACCGCGAGATAGCCAGTATGTTACCTGGCGGGCCGACACTAGCGCCCTTGATAGATTCGGTATACACTGTTTCACCGCTTCGTAAGGGAGAGGACCGCACAAGCGACCTCGAACTCGGAACCAATCGAGAGACCGGAGAAATCTGGTCACAATTGGTAGTTAGGGCGCGAGTGTCGCCCGCCAGGTAACATTACTGGCTTTCTCGCGGTAAGGCGTTGGTCTCTAACGTGTTGTGGCGTAGCTAGACGGTGGACTGTTTTGTCCCAAGTCTTCTACGCTCACTCCAGGGAGATAGAACGACTAATCGTTAAAACTTCCTGCGGTGACGGGCTCGCCCGCTGTAGTCGACAACCCAAGTTATTCGTTTGACATTTATAGTTAAAACATTTGTGATTTTAAGCGTGTTCTTGATTGTTTTGAAACTATTTGCTAAATCCAATTAATTCGCTGTTTAGGTTATTCACTACGTTTTCTAATTTACTATTAGAATATGTAATACTGGTGTCGTCTGCGAATATATATAAATCTCGTTGAAAAGTCGTGTCGGATTATTTTTTTTTTGTTTATTGAAATTCTCGGGCTCTAATGGGATCCTTTTCGTCGACATTAATTTCCATAAGATACATTATAATGATTAATAATTGCGGAATTCGTACATCGTCAATAATTTATGTTAATGAGCACCCATATTAATGTTGCCTTACTCTGGAATATCGCATTTTTCTGTCTCTTAGAGCAAGAATATTAAACACGAAACAAATGTGGGTAACCGTCCATTTTAAATCCATTTGACGCGTAATGAAAATCGCTCGCTTACCAACGGTTTCCTTGATTAAACAAACGTTGCGTAGCAGTTACTAAATCAACTTCAACTTAGTATATTTTTATATATCATCATCATCATTATCAGCCGGTAGACGTCCACTGTTGCACATAGGCTCCCCCATAGAATGCCATGACGAGCGGTCTTGAGCCGCCTCTGTCTACCTACTCCCTGCGACCGCGGCAATGTAATTAGTCATCTTTTTTCCTCAACGGTTGTCGGTTCTGAGAGCTATATAGCCTGCCCCTTGCCATTTCATGTTGGTAATTTTAACAGCTATGTCAGTGACAGGGGCGGATCCAAGATTTGAAATTGGGGGGGGCCCTCTGCGCCTCGGGCCACGCTAGAACGGTTTAGGCTAAGTACGAAACAACTGTGCATACTGTTCAGTCGCGTCCGTAAGCCGCGGCTTACGGACGCGTCCGAGAATATGATTGCCCCTTTACACTATACGAATAGTAGATGGTCGGAGTTTGTTCTCAAAATTCACTGCAAACCAGACCCGCAGGCCCTTTTTTATGGAAACTGATACAGTTGGCTACATCACCTACATACAACATTCGTGATGTCAGCCTATCACCGGCTGAGCTAGGTGCCATCCTTGGGGGGGGGGCATGGCCCCCTGGGCCCCCCCCCCTGTATCCGCCCTTGGTCAGTGACCTTGATTTTTTCGCGGATTTTTTCATTTCGGATCCTGTCACGCAGTGAAACTACAAGCGCAGCTCTCGCCATGGCTCGTTGCGTGACTTTGAGCTTGTGTATGAGGCCAATAGTTAAAGATTATTTCTCAGTACCGTATGTCATCACTGGCAACATGCACTGATTGTAGACTTTCGTCTTGAGGCTCTGCGGTATTTGTGACGAGAAGATATGGCGTAGTTTCTCGAACGCTGTAACATCCGAGTAACATTCGTCGGCAGAATCAATTGTAGTAAATTTTGTAGGTATATTAGGTGTTTTAATTAACCTTCTAAGACCTCAGGAAATTTCTCTTGGAAGGCGTAATCTATGACATCAAAATTCAATCTAATATCTCTATCCCTCTGTCGAATAAAGTTAAAGACCTCGGTTTAATTGTCGATGAACATCTCTCCTGGCAGCCCTATGTAAACGAGGTTTTGCATGTTATTTGCTGGTTCTTACGCCTTGCCACTAACTTCTTCCCATCGATCACAGAGTCTCTATTACTCTATTACTACCTATTTATGACTATGCAGGCTTACCTCAAACATTGATTATTATATGGTATTATATTGCACAATTCCACAGTACGATTTGGCCACCCTTCTGAAACGGCTAAATGCAGGTGGCGCTGATAATGTTGACGGCCAAACTAATAGGAATTTATTTAGCCATCTATATACACATTGATTATATTTTTTTACAAACGGTTTATTGATGACAAAAATCCTATATTTTAACCAATGACAAAAATAATAACATACAATTATTAGTGCCATCTATCGCATTTTTTTATATATACTAATAGCATAACAGACATAATACGAAGAGATAGAATGTCGTCGATTAGTCTATCTAAACTTTAAAGTGCGTAATTATTACGTATTGAAACCTGTGGACGATTTAAAAAAATGTCATCTTCATGTAAATAATATCAAAATAATAAGAGTTACGACTTAAAAATGTGTTTGTTACTTTATTATTATTTTATACCGAATAGGCGTGCTTATAGCGCCATCTATAGAGCGCTGCCGTACTGGTATACCTCGAAATTCGCCATATTGAACATAATAATAGAATAATAATCCATTTTTAGAAATATCAGTGCTATTTACACATTGCGTTTTGTAGTTTTGTAGTTTTGTAGATCTAATATGCTATATAATCAATGCCTCGACTAATCTCGAAAAACTGGAACGTTTGCAGAAACATGTATTCTGTTCATTGTCGGTTTACAAATTTTGACTACATAGTCGAATACAGGAGTCATTTAAAGTGGTTGGTATGCGTCAATGAAATGCTCTCTCAATGAATCGAAAAAAACCATCCTCGATAGTATCATTCAAGAGTCATCTCGATTGTTTTTATATCGCGAAGTCATAACCAGTTTTTCAGTTTCCTTTCCTAACTTCCTATTTTTTCGTTGGACATAATATGCACTTGAATATCAATATTATTAGTCATAAGCTATGTCTTTGATATTTTACTAAATATTGTATATTTGGCTCATATAGATACTCTTTATTCGAGGCATTTATGCGTAACTACGCTTAGACTAACTGTATATATAGGTAATTGCCGCTTGGCAAACAGATCGAAATTTATGAAGCATCGTCCTTCTTATGGAAGCAGAATTATGAGCTGAGGTACTCGAATAGACTGGAAATAGGCTGGATAGTGTCAAAGCATAGCTAGATCAACATGTCCTAACCACCAATGCCTCACAAACCAAATTTATTGCATTTGGATTACGTCCGGTAGTCATCTTACCTACTCCGTCATTATCGATCCACTTTTACCACTGTATTAGGCAACCGTTCATACCATACTTGTGTTACCATATCAAAGAAGAAAATGAAAACTATCTCGGTGTCCCAATAAACTCTAAATTGAGCTGGAATAACCAATTATTACAACTGTCTTCGAGTTCTGGGAAAGTGGTTTTCGTACTTAGAGAACTCCGCACCCACCAAGATCTCATTTCTGTCTCCTTTGTTTTGTTAAAATTATTAAATGAAATAAAACTTTGCATGATTTCGAGGTACAAAATAAAGACGTAATTATTAACTAACTGAAGACTTATTTATTATTATTATTAAATATATTTTTTCGGCGTACACATTATTCGGCACGTATATTATTCTGCATAAACCCTTGGCAAAATAATATTTTTTGGCAAAAACCCTTTTTCCATTACATATTTCCCTTCTTTTTCACGTTATTCTTTTACAAATTCTGGACTGTAATTTTCTCTTTTATTTTGTATTCTCACGATCGCAAGACATACTGACAAATTTTGTTATAGTTCAAAACCTCAATACAGAGATAACAATTTACTTGTTTTGATATAGTTAACTCGAGAAAACTCTCATTTTCATATTTTTCCAGCTACTATGAAATTCGTGAATAGCTTTGACATACTAATAAAAGGTGTATCCTGAAAACAAGGTTAAGAGATATCCTGAGGTTACCCATAATTTGGAGCGTTTGTAGTTTTATTGCATGATCTTTGTCTTTTTTTCAGTTTTAACTCGAAATTTTGTGTTTTCTGTCTATTTCTTGTATTGACCAATGCAAATGAATAATAATAAGTATTTTTGTTTATAATACTATGTCGTTTCCTTTGATTTTAGATGTCAAATATGTGACTTGGCTGACGTAAAAGCCGATTGTCCCCATGCGAAAATCACTGCCAAAGATCGTAAGATTCTGCAATCTTTGAGGCTGATTTTGAAGAAAGAAACGCTGCGGCCTTTAATCTTGGCTGTCATATTCTTCGGCTGCTACAATTTCACCAGCGTGCAGTCCATCAAACCCAACATGGTCAACATCTTCAGAATCTTCAAACTGCCCATCGATGAACATTGGGCATCTGTAAGTTTTGTCTGAATCGCCCAGTATACCATACGCAAGATTCCGAAGAAGACGAATAGAAAACATTATTAATATGTCCCAGATCGTCATAATATTAATTTGTCAATTCCAATAACCAGGTATAATGATCTCACATACCGAGATTTGTTAATTTTAAATAATAAACTGCACAAAAAAATGGTTTAAAAGGTAGCTAGATCAGATAGAAAATAATTCATTGAAATTAATATACTATACAGATAAAATTAAGATCTAATCAAAATCTGGAATATACTATTCTGCCTTTCTTTATGACGTGGAAACGTGGACTTAAGAAACTACATAGAAAGACAGATAATAAGAAAATAGCGAAATGTGGTATTCGAAATAAATACACTAGTGGCATTATTTTTATATTTTTTTATAAATTCGTTGAATTTCACATTCATTTATCAATATTATATGACACCTAAATTATATGTCATTTGCATTCAAATCAATTCGTATTCGTATTGTTTCCAGCTAAACGAAAATATCGCATTTTAAAAAATCCATACAAATTTTATTTTTGAATGATACAATACATTTGGTAGCATATCATATCTCTCTTAGCACTGCTTCATTTCTCGATAGTATGGAGTCTACCAGATGACAGATCTTCTAATGTGATCATTTGTGCCATGCCTGGATGATGGCTTTGATCAGCTCCCTTTTGGTCCTTGGAGTGCAACGTGGTACCAAAACTTTCAGCGTTGACTAGAGATTTTCTGTTAGATTGTCAGGGCTATTTTCTGGCTATGGCATAACAGTGATATGATGATCATTGCACCACTTCAAGATACTTTTGGTAGTGTGACATGGTGCCCCATGTTGGAAGATAATGGGCCCTTGCTGAGTTGGCCACGAAGACCCATTCTGTTCAGGGTTGGTCACACTCACGGGTAACCTATCCGACGGTCTCCACGCATGAAGTGCGAGCCTGGGTAGGACTCTGGCCTTATGGTTAGTTAGTTAGAGTGCACAGTCGATTGGCTTACGCCGCACGGTGCGCAGACCATCCAGGAGCGCCAGAAGGTTGATTTCCGGGGGAAACTAACCATAAGGCCAGAGTCCTACCCAGGCTCACACTTCATGGGTGGAGGCCGTCGGATAAGTGTTGACCCGTGAGTGTGACCAACCCTGAACGGAATGGGTCTTCGTGGCCAACTCAGGCCATTAACTCCCGAACAAACTAACAACAGTGTAACTTGTAAAAAGAGATGCATCTTGCGAGATTGCTGAAAATTGGAAGACTAAGATTGAAATAAATGATCAGCCGTTGGGGGGCATTCTTCATAGAAAATCTGAAGGCCATTGTAAATGTGGTAGATCAAAACCGCAGTGACTTGATTCTATGATTAAATACCTAAATGGACTTGGATTAAATAACTGGAAAATCGAATCGCAGGATAGGGTGGAATGGAAGAAGATTCTCGTCGAAGCCTCAAGACTAACAATGAGTTGTAGGGCTAATGATGTTCAATTTCAATTTCAATTTCAATTTATTTCCTAAAAAAAATCTTAACAGATTGTAAAAACTCAATTTTTATTTATTTATTTTTATTTATTGGTCCACAAAAAAAAATACACCGTCAGCGCTTAACATAGATTGTGTTGCTCCTAACTAGGCAGAGCCTGTTCTAAGGAGAACACCAATACAAATGATTAAAAAATACATACTAAAAATAAAAAAAATTGAATCAAATCAAGTTAATTCCAAACTAAAAATAAAAAATTTGAATCAAATCAAAAAATGAAATTCTCACTACACCAAAATAATATTAGAACTATAGACAAGTAATACTAAATAATAATAATCAAAATATATAATAGCAATAATAAATAATCATTTATAATAATAAGTAATAATATATAAGAATTAATAAAAATACGTATATAAAATAAATAGAAAATAAATATATTTATTTATTTTAAAATTGTGATGAATGTTTTCTCCGTCTCTCTCCTACCAAGGTTTATTAACCATGATGTAAGGTGATATTTTTGTTGTTTGCTGCTAATTTCCAATATGTTCTCTTTACTCATGATATTAACCATTCTTGGAGCAAGAAAGCTGTACTTCTAGGTACATTTCTAGGTACATTTAAATTACAGTCTATTAGTACGTTTTTACAATATCTAAATTTATCACCACGTACCTACATACAGTTCAACGTACTTCATTATTGCTTTAAGGACATCAAAATCATGTTAAAGATGTACTTACTAAAACCACAAATTAAAATAATCAATAAAAATAATCAAGAAATTAAAATCAGAAAAAGTCAGAATAATTAAAAAATGCTACTTAAAATTGTAAAAAAAAATGGCCAAAAAATAAAAAAAATCATTTAAAATTAACAAACTCATCGATCGAATAAAAAGCTTTGTCTAATAGGAATTCTTTAAGTAATTTTTTGAGTAAGCTTTCATTTGAATTGTTTTTAAACTTTCCGGTAGCCTGTTAAAGTAATATGGCCCGGAGTTTTCTGTGTCTTGCCTTGCTGTGTTTAGTTTAGTACATGGTATATATAATAAATAAATAAATACAAACGGAGCTGCCATGGAATTCACCGACTGGAGTCGGGCCCATCATAATACTATTTTTTTACACTTCTGGGGGGTGAGCAGTGGATTCCGGACTTACGAACCGGCTGTGGTAGGTTTAGGACAGCTGTCTTGCCACATGTGAGCGTTCACCTTACCACCCATTCAGTCCCCCTTCGAAGCCATAGAATTTGAGATGCGCAAATCGCAGTTTTAGATAATTTTTCTAAGAAAGAGTTGTTTATTTTTCTGGAAAGGCCAAGATCTTTAAAGAGGTGAAATAGAGATTTAGCTGGCAGGCCACGAGCGCCAACTTCCACCGCGTGAAGGTGAACAGTGAAGCCGTTCCGGGTTACGGCATTTGCAAGATCATGGTATTTATTTAATTTGTACTCGTGGTCTTTTGGGATATTTGATTCCCATGGAACAGTTAATTCTAAAAATGTTTAATTTATTTCTCGTATTTTTAGTATGTGAATCTGAAAACTTTTTATAATGTATACAAAATGTATATAAATTTATATAAATGTAAATATAAATGTAAATGTGCGCCGCTTTATAGTAATCCGCTCTATAGTAATGCTATAGCTCTATAGTAAACCCTGCTCTATGTAAATGTAAATGTAAATGTAAATATAAATTTATATACATTTTGCCGTAGGCAACCCGAGCTAATCGCCATTCATTTGAGGGGTTAAAGAGATACCCAGAGTGAGGTTAAGGTGAGGATTCTTAGCCTTTTAAAAATGGGTCGACACGACTCTTCCCTTTTCACCTTTGCAATTATTCGCACTGCTCACTTTTGGGGTACAAATATGGGTTCCCTATGACAAGCATAACAATTTCCCCAGATTGTAATGGCATAACTTAGGATAGCTTCAATATAGCTGAAATAAACATTTCTTGTTTGCAATTCATCCAACGACCTTTTTACAATACTCAAAGCATAACATGTCCGACTTAACCTACTTTCGAGGTTTTCACAGTGAAAGTTCCATTTTAAAAGTTCGTCGACATGAACACCTAAAAATCTAGTACAAGGAGTTTGAGGAATGGCAGTGATATTTATTGAAAGTATTATTGGCGAACCTTTATTCCGATTTCGGCGATTTGTCAAATGTATGAAGTTACTTTAGATGCATTTAGTGTGAGGTTGTTGCTCTCAAACCAACTATTAAGTTTATGATATAACAACTATTAAGTTATGACAAAATAACATAAAAGATCATGAGATTCAAAACATTGAAATAATACCTGGTATTTTTCTGTTATTTCAGGTTGGCGTCGGCGTGGTCTCAATCATAGCCACTTTCATCAGTATGTGCCTCATCAAGACGACAGGGAAGAGACCCCTGATGATGGTCTGCATGACGGGTTCTTCCATCGTCACTTTCCTGATCGGAACATATGCTTTCTACCAAATACCTCACGACGTCAGCTCGTACGGCGTAATTCCTGAACGGGATGACGTAATATCCTGGACTCCTTTGGTTTTATTCACTCTTTTGATGCTATTCTACGGGATTGGTATCGTGCCCATTGCTTGGGTTCTGATGGCTGAGGTATTTCCTTATAGGTAAGAATTCGTTTTTTTATTTTATTTATTTTATGTATGTCATTTTACAAAAAGGGGTGACTCGAAGGAACCAAAGCTGACTAACTGACTCCTGTTTTTGAAGTAACTTGCGAAGAAATTGACATGATGTACAGAGGAACCGACGTCATTAAGCTCCTGTAACAGCTTGTCTCTGTTAACCAAGTATATGTCCAAGTATACAACATCTTCTTGTAGGCCCGGTTCAGGGCGGTAGTGGAATATTCTGTCAATGACAATAAATTCGTGCATGTTGACTTTTTCTCTCTGATGCCATGTTGGCTTTTCGTCAGATAATTCTCCTTGTTATTACAGTAAAAAACCCCCACCCAGAATATTTGTTTTGTGAGTTTGGGGGGGGGGGGGCGGAAGCGCCTATGTCAACCTTTCACGCCGGCTCAAAAAACCGTAGATTCGGAGCTTCTTGGATATAGCGGTAACCTATTTCGCAAGACATTATTAAATCCAAACTGCCAAGGGTTTCGACCGTGTCGAAGGTGTTCTCGTAGTCGATGAATGCCAAACAGAGCGGTTTATGTCCTGCATCTTCTCCCTTCTTCGAAGCTCTTCTGTCTTCTTATCTGAACGTGTGTATCTGATCTGAGCCCCTTTCGAAAGTCGAATTGTTCATGCAGCTGGAACTAGTCAAATCTCTTCGCTAGTCGATTTGTAATGAAAACTGGGTATTATTATAATGCAAGTCATTCAGACTCTTAAAGTTGCGGACAAATATTAAGTATACATTGATTTTCTGATTCTACACAATGTATGTAGTTACGATCTAATACATAAGCATGACTGAATGAAATATATTAAATTAAGTGGGCAAGGAATTGGCCAGTTATATCATACTACCGACTGCCTGTAGGCTACAATGTTGGTACGATGAACCTGCTTTTTATACCGTTTCAAAAGATGCGACCTCAACGCTATATAATTTATCGGCACGTACAAATCGAAACTACTTAATATTTTGGATAGATAAACATCGGCACGAATTATCTAAAAAATATATAATTATTGATATGTAGCGATGAGTTACGAGTTATAAGTGTACCTCGTGAATATAATGTTTCAGTAATGCAAGGATAGTGACTAAGTATTCGGCGTTCATATACCGTCCATATGTGTGCCAGAGATCACCTAAAAGAAACTGCAATTCATGCTGACATTCACTCTCACCATAACCGGGGTAGCTCTCTTTTATGTTCACCCCGTATAAGACTGGCAAAAGTTCAGAAAAGCCTTTTAAACCTTAGCATTAAATTCTATGATCTACTCCCTACCACGATTAAACAGCTGGAGGGTGTTAAATAAAAAAAAAAAGATATAAAGAGATGCCTATAGGCCACCCTTTCTATGATCTGACCTTTCATGAATTCATTGTCTGACCTATATAGCTTTCAGCAATATAGGTCAAAGCAACAGTAATTGAAAAATATCATCTGTAAAAGTAGCTACCTGTTGTTTATTATTTTTTTGCTATTAAAATTAAAATTGCTATAAAATTTTTATTCTTACTATTTTAATTTCTAATCTTTTAAATTATTTTAGGCTGTTTATATGATCTGTTTCTAACAATTCACGATAATTTTAAATTATTTTATTTAGCTACGATACTGAACTAATTAGATTTTCGTTCAATTCACTTTTAAAAAAGAAGGAGGGCCAGGGGGAGAGAAGTGGGGAAGAAGCGGGAAGGTGAAAGGGAGGGAGGGAAGAGGGGGGAGGGGAGGGGGAGAAGGGTGAGAGGGAGGGTGGGAAGGAGGAAGGGAGAGTTTGTTGACGATATTTTAATAATTGTATAGTTATGTTCAGATACTGCTCTCCTTGTTGAGGTATGGATAGTGCTACTTTCAGAGCTTTGGAAAACAGATTGAGAGGTAAATGAGACAAGTGAATATCCGAGAAAATGACATTATAGGTATTTAGAGTTCTGTTGAACCAATTTAGAGCAATCTGGTTAATTGTAACTTAAATATAAATTAAAAAAACAGTTTTCTGTCCCGTTGTACTAATAATCAGAGCTGTAATTTAAGTTTTAAAATTCATGAGTTTTAGAAAGCGGCGCTAAAGGCTTTTAAGACGGTTTTTATATTAAAGGTTTTGGGTCCTATAGGACCTATATGAATAAAGACCTACATAAATATAGACCTATATGCCCTGTAGAAAAATAAGTCTATAATAGAATCTATAGATTTATTGGGACTCATTTAAAAAAATATCGTCCTATGTCTTTATCAGTCAATCAATCAAGCAATCAATCAAATACCTAATCAAGGTTGAAAATGGGTCTGTTGTTATCGGTGTGGCGAAATCACTCAAATAAGCAAAACCTTGGTTTTGCTATACACCGTTCCAAAATACTCGGAAAAGGCTTCACATAGATTTTGGCGCCTTCGATATTGAATTACATCAGAAAACAAAACATAATATTACCAAAACATCGGCATCTAATGCAAAACATAAGATATCCAAAGTAAATAGCATCTCCGCTGGAAGGCAATTTTTTATATTGGGCATATTCGCTATTTGATAAAATCAACGATACTCACATTATAACGGACGATGGCAAAAAACTCGACAAAAAACACTAACTTATTGATTAGTGCTAGGGAAAAAACAGACGAAGGCATTGCATTTTCCTTATGTAACGACAAAGTAATACGATAAATTGTATATAATAAGTATATGGCTTGGATTTATGATATGCTTGGATCAGCAACAACTACTTAACTTCTGATTTGTCATGGCCATTTTCTCTTATATGATATTACCAAAACCCAACTGTCCCGTCTAAATACGCTGGTGACAGCTAGTTTGAAATTTTGTTAGTCCTTAGCTACATACACTTGCTAACCCTTTCTAACTCTCGTCAGGCCCAAACACAATTTGGGCTAACTCTAAAACCGCCCTTTCTGCTCTACGACAACTCCAGAATAATCGTTTTGCTGATTCTTTCAAATTTTAAGAAGTGTAAGAGGCTGTATTCAATCAAATGATTTACAAGCCAGCAGAGACTTGGTCAAAAAGTTATTCGCTAAAACCAGTCAAAATGGCAGTGGTCTGAGGTATGGCTGTACAACCATGTTCGATCTGGACCTGAAGAAGTCACTATTACGAGTAGATTACGACAACCACCGTATGGCTCATGCTGTTATCCTTCAATGCCAGAATGACTGGATTGTTAATTTTTAATATAAAAGTTTAATATATTTTTTTGAATATAAATATTAATACAAAAGTATTTTAGCTGGTTGCAACGCTGGTCTTAGAGCAAGGAAAGTACACCTACCGCTTTGACAAAGCAAGTAATTAGCCTCTCAGTGGCTCGTGCTAACTAGGATCTGATAGTACCTATTAACCCCCCTCCCCCCTTCCTCCACCTTCCCCCAATACAGTTTATACGGGATGGCTCTAAATGCAACGGCATTCCATTTCAAAACCATTGAGAAAGCTCCGGATTGGATTCATGGTGGTCGTTTCGGTCTTTAAGCAGTATCAATTACCTGATAGTCTCGGAAGCAAAGACATCCATCTAGATATAACTCTCGGAAGATAGCCCTCATTGTAAAACTGACTGTTCCATGGGAATCCAAGAACTCCAAAAGACCACGATTAGAAACTAAATAAATTGCATGACCTCGCAAATGTCGTTACCCGAAGCGGCTTCACTTTTGACCTTCATGTGTTGGAAGTTAGCGTTTGTAGCTTGCCATCAAATCTCTGTTAAATCTCTTTAAAGACCTTGGTCTCTCTAGGGAAAAAAATAACTCCTTTCTAAAAACTACCTACAAACTCGATTTCCGCATCTCACTTCAATGGCTTCGAAGGGGGGAGTGAATCGGTGGTAAAGTGGCCGCTTACATGTGACAACACAATTGGTCATTGGTCCACCGCTCACCCATGGGCCCCACTCTGGATGGTAATTCAATGACAGCTATATTTGTTTGTTTGTTTGAAAAGCTTTATTGCACACACAAAAGAATACAATGTGGTGGGCCTATTGCCAAGTGGCAATATCTACCGACCATACCGCCAGGGTTATTGTGACTGAAGGTTTATGTGGGCAAATAAATTTACAAGTAATAAATAAATACACATACAAAAAAGTCATCATAGTATAAAATATAATTCAGTGATTAGTAACGTATGCCAACTCGTATTGAAGGGAGGAGTGAAATATAAGGACAAGCAAAGGAGACGGGAGGGGAGGGGGAATTCATAAGTTGAGTAAATGTCTCTTTAAAGAATTTTTAAACCCGCTCAGGTTTTCAAGTTGTCTTATCGGTAAAGGCACGGAATTCCAGAGACGGGCCGCTTGCACTGCGAAAGACCTAGACATGAAAGTTGATGAATGCTGAGGTATAGCCAGTAATAGATTTTCCTGAGAGCGCAATGGGAGACCATGGGATGATAGCGGAGAGAAGAGATTATACAAATAAGTAGGACAGTTTGACTGTAGTACGCGGAAGAGTAGGGCGAGTATGTGAAATTCCCGACATCGTCTAATGGGTAGCCACTCCATTTGCCTGCGAAAGTTTGATATGTGATCAAACTTCTTCAGGGAATAAACAAAGCGAATACACGCGTTTTGAACCCTATCTAGCTTATCGAGTAGTTCTTCATTCGCATCTAGGTAGGCCACATCAGCGTAATTAATTAGCGGTAAAAGAAAAGATTGTGCCATTTGGCGTTTAATACAAAGAGGTAAGAGATTCTGAACCCGTTTAAAAGAATGGAGACTTCCAAAGACTTTACGACTGACCTCACTTACTTGAGGATGCCAAGATAAGTTTTCATCAATAAGCAGGCCAAGGTCTTTCACAGAATTTTTGTTTGTAGTATATATTGTTGTAGTATATATTGTTGTACTATATTTGTTTGTAGTATATATTTGATTATTGGTTTCATTGTTTGTATATCCCTTTGACGACCAATGGGACACCGGTGACCCTTTTACCTTCGATTTTTTCCTGGAAAAACTATGAAATCGATTTTCCTCAGCTAGGTATCATTCAATAGGGTATGAATGTGTCCTTCAGAAAGTACTTCGTTTTCAAGGGTAGATTCATCCCTTTGCCTCCCACACCACCTCGAAGTCGAAAAATTTGGAATTTTTCTCCCCCTTTTTCTTGCTACAATATTTTGGGGGTGGGTGGACTTATAGGTCCAGAAATTGAGGAGAAGTTGCGGGCAGCCTTCCTCTTCATAACAAAAATATAAAAGAAAAGATAGTCCACTTCGACCACCCACACGACCACCCAATCTGACGGGACCTATATGTCCCAATGGTCTTCAAAGGTAAAAATCAATGACATTTGTAATTTTCTTTATTAGAATATTTATTTGGAAAACAAAACAAACTTGTTTACATTTTTGATCGTTACATTAAATTTTCATTTCTTGTGATAAATTTCGAAGCAATTTCGATCATTGGTGAAGCAAAATGGTTTTTGGCAAAAGGCACACATAGCATTTGTTCGGCGGTCTTTGCCTTGTTTGGAGCAGACAACACATCTCTTACGTCCCGTTTCACTTTTGCGGAGATAATGACCAGAGAGAGTAACGGTCTCCGCAACTTTGAATCTCTTAGGTCCCTCTCTTACAGCTTCTAATGATAGTCTCTTGCGGTTGGTGAACGAATCGATCAATTGAGTAGCCAGCTGCGCGCGGAATTCCAATGCAGATATAGAAAATGGATCATTATTCGAAGTAGAAATTTTGTTGTAAACAATGTAAGAATTATGCACACTCAAATCAAAGAGATCGTAGAAAAGGCGCAGGTAGAATGTAGTCTTTGATTTCCGATCGTGTTCGTAGTAAGACTGAAAAAAAAGTAGGTAACGAAATCAAAAACAATTTCATTTTCGGGGAAGAATTACCATTGACCAACCTTTTTCTGATCCATGAGATCCACTCCTCCCATTCCTTTGTTGTAGTGTTTGATCGCACCTGGACATTTGACATCGATTTTTGCTGCAGAGCCAGCTTGGCGTCGTTTTACGTTGACCGATTCAAGTGGAGGTAGAAAGTTAGACCCCAAAAATACAGCACGATTATCCATCCACTTCATCACAGCCACACCATTAGCCACCAGGCAGAGGAAGTCGCCACGTTTGAATTTCTTGTCCGCATCAAATTTAGGCATTTGTTTACGGTTGGAGCGAAGAGTGCCACAGGCTCTTATGTCTTTCTCTTTTAGCTTGTACAGCAATGTTGGATTGTTGAAAAAATTATCAAAATACAATTCGATACCCATGCCATCGAGACCTTCCGCCATATATAGAACAATCGATTCGCCAATGCCGATTTCCTTCTGCTCTTTCTTACCTGTGTAAATGTCAAATTTGTGTAGGTAACCAGTCTACGAGTCGCATCGGCACCACAATTTGAAACCCCATGAAATCGGTTTATCC
Organism: Micropterix aruncella; assembly: GCA_944548615.1. Lineage (NCBI taxonomy): Eukaryota > Metazoa > Arthropoda > Insecta > Lepidoptera > Micropterigidae > Micropterix > Micropterix aruncella. The sequence continues at coordinate 1,341,316 of OX155962.1, forward strand.
TTCATATACTGCTTCATGATGTTATGCCCTTTGAATTTGACCATATGCTCATCGATGGCATGGCACTTGCTCTCGCTCAACGCATCCGCGAATGCTTTGTTCATATGTATGATTATTGGCCGAATTTTAAATGCTCGATCGTAAGATGGATCATCTCGGGATGGCTGTTCAATATTGTGGGTAAAATGTAAACAAGATCGGATTTCTTCGAATCTTTTTCGGCTCATTACATTCGAAATGATTGGCACCGAGTAAATGGGCAACGTTGACCAGTAAAGTCTAGTGTCTGGCAGACGGTGAATTGTCATGCACAAAATAATGCCGAAATACGCCCTCAATTCTGCCAATGAAATCGAGAAAACAATGCCTTTTTGCTCAGCGTATATTTGCGACTGTTGCTTGACCAATTTGAGCATCGTATCAAAGTTGGAAACTGCACTGAACACTTGGTAAATGCTCGGCACATCGCTGTCGGGTGTCGTAACTGGCAATAAAACTTTCCCGTAATCAAAAACTGGATCGGTGAACGTTGGTAGAGTGTAATCGTCTTTAGGCTTTTTCCACTTGAAAGTTACTAGCTCAGGTGTTGGTGGCTGATCGCATGGAACTTGCGCTGGTGTTGGCGGCTTTACGCAAACACCAGCACTAGTCGACGGTTTTTCAAGCTCAGCAATTACATCCTCGATTTCGATTTCGGTTCTGGGCTCTAAGACGGCAGCGTCCTCCTCGAGAAATAGAATATCTTCGTTGTCCAATTCGAGTGCACGTTCATCATCATCGCTATCCTCGGCATTCATCAATTGAATGATTTCTTCCTTTGTGAGGTAGAAACGGCGCGATCTCTGCATTGTGCGCCTTCAAAAGTGAAACGTTCACAATATTACGAAAACACGACAAAATAAGGTAATAAACTCACGAAACTTCGAAAACAATCCAAATAATAATACTTTCCACTTCCTTCGATATGCTCGCGTGTCAACCACTGTTTTTTTCCACCAAAAGTGACATTCTGTCACATCGTAAGGGGAATTCCTAATTACTCCAAGCGCCCTCCATCGTTCAGGAGGATGCACTGCGTGGTTTCCTTATTGGCGGAACGGTTTACGTCTTCGCTACGAGTGGCGCGGATGATGAATAATGCGAATGAATGATAATGATATCATCATTGCAGAGAGAGATTGCAGCATATTTCGAAGTGTCTTTGTATCGATTAAGTGAATTAAAACCATCTTTATACGGATTTAGTTGTTTTGGCGCGAATAAATACCCTAAAAATAATGAGTAATGGAATGCGTTCGCGTACTGCCAAAGTTAGAAAAGTCGCATACATTTTTACCGTTGACGACCATTGGGACATATAGGTCCCGCGATTTTTCACACCCTTGCAGGTGAAAAACATTTTTTTTCGCGGCACTTTTGTTTAGTAATTTGGGGTCGCTGAACATAAATCCGGTCTTGGATTCGCGAATTTCCCAGCGGTTCAGGAGCGGTCGTCAAAGGGATATATTTGATTGTATTTTTTTAAAATACGTTTTTAATACCATTGTTTGTTTTTTACATAACTGCCAACAAAAAGGAGTGTAATGTGTTTAGATTTCAGTAATGGTGTGTAATGTTTTCCGTTTCTTTTGTCCACCATAAAATATGAACGCTTAAACTGATTTAGAAGTGTGTGACATTGTTAGAATCGTTATATCATCCCGAGTGCCATACAGTACCTTAACTGTCAAAATATCAAGTGAGTAGTTGTCTAAATGTAAAAATGACAATAACATAACATAAATATGTCGTGTTTAGTGTCAAATGATAGGTGTGATTGGTACATTCCGGAAATATACATGTATCTATATGGAGAAATACTTACACCACAAATCTTTCATAAAAAACCGTAATTAAAAATATTTATAACTACAATAGTTCACTTTCTGTAACGGCAGTCGTAGTTTTTATACTTTTTAATATATTTACTTGTTTATTATTTATACATATATATGATTTTTATCTTTTCTCTATGACAGTTAATTCATATTATCTTTTCTGTATTCTGTTTTTTTTTAACCCATTATATTTTAGTTTTTTTTTATGTTTTTAATAATTGTAATATGTAATGTGGATATTATGATTCCATTAAGACCTTTTATCATTAGTGCAAAATATAAACCATTGTAAGCCTATTTTAGCAAGGACGTCTTCTAAAGTGCAGTTAAGTTAGGTCTAGTAATGGAATATTATTTGTGAACAGTTCATTTCATGAAACAAAAAAAAAATTTGAATTAATTGACTTTCTGAGAATGTTTCATAATTTATCCCAGTTGTTTTCTAGAAAATGATATGCTGTATTTCGTTGTATTATAATTTTGTCATTTTTAACTTTATCTGAATCATTATTATTTCGTGGCTCTGTTTTCATTAAATTATTATAATACTTCTTTATTTCAGGACAAGAGGCCACGCATGCGGAATCGCAGCCGCATCCTGCTACGTCTGGACCTTCATAGCAACAAAAACTTTCATCAACGTGGAGCACTCGCTTCATCTATACGGTTCTTTCTACCTCTACGCCTCTATAACATTCGTAGGACTCATCTACCTCTATTTCTTCCTCCCTGAAACCGAGCACAGAACGAACGAAAGCATCGAACGGGACTTCTCCTGCGAGGAAATGAAGATATTCCCCAATGATCCAGTCTACAGGAAGGTCACAGCTTGCCTGGGCGATTCGGAAAATGCAGAAGAAAAGAAATTGACAGACCCAATGTTGAAGAAACCACTCGAACCCTCTAGCAGAAGTATATGATTGTATTAAAGCGTAACACGAGCGGTTTGGGTCTTTGCTGTATTAAATTTAAAAAATTGACGATAGAGCGCGCTGGTATCGTTTAGTTTGAAGATAATTATGGTTATTAACATTTTTGAAGTAATGTAACGTTACAATAATTATTGTCTGTTTCATGGTCATACATTGAACGAAAAGTATTCTGTCATACAATAGAACAACCGCGGAATTTATGCGTGGCGACTAAAAATATGCCTGAAATATTAATACATTTTCCTCAACGTTACACATACAGTTGAGTTTGTTTAACATTTTAAATCCGTACAGCTAACTTCAATGACTTTATAAAATCATTGACTCTATTTGTCGTCAGATTAACATAAAGAAGGTTTATTATGCATGCATATCATGAATATCACGTTTTATTGTGTGCTTAAAGCGGTATTTTTTTTGTTTACTATATTGTCGAAAGAAATGGTGTAGAAATGGTGTCGAAAGAAATAGTGTCGCAAAAAGCAGAAAATAAAAAAATATCGAAAACAAGGGGAGTTCGGAAGTTTAATACCTGTCAATTTCAATAATGTATCATTTTGTATAATATATCATTTGTATATGTATATATATAATATGTCAATTTTGTATAATATATCATATGTATATCAAGGGTTTACATTGCAACTTCAAGAAGAACTAGTTATTTCAGTATAACTGTTTTTTTACACAACTGCCCAAAAAAAGGAGTGTAATGTGTTCAGGGTTCATCTACGTATGTATGTTTTCCGTTTCTTTATTCCACCATAACTTGTAAACGCTTCAACCGATTTAGAAATATGTAGTATATTGTTAGAATTCAAATATCAAGTAAATAGTTGTCTAAATGTCCAAATCTCTGAATGTCTATAAATTAATATAAATATATCGCGTTTATTGTCCGAAAACAAACATGTTTCTATATGGATAAAGAAATAAACCACAAATATTTTGTAAAAAATCGTAATTAAAATAATTATAAATAGAGTAGTTAAGTTTTTGTAACGGCGCGGCAGTCGTCTTTTTTTATTCCTTTTAATATACTTATTTGTTATGACTCTTTCTCCAATAATTTGCCTGCATGGTTTTCAGGCTTATCGTTGTTTTGGTGTTTTTTTGCATTATCTAGCCTTCGTTCTTATTTTTTTTAAATTTATATATAAAAAAAATATATAGGAATTATTCTTACACAATGATTTTGCTTCACTCTTAACTAGGCAGTGGGCCCGATTGCGTTTCTTTGTGAACTAAAACTAAAATTAGTCCAAGCGAACGAGACAGAGCGATACGTTAGAGCGGAATATGAAACGAACGATCGTCGATAAATACTACCTGTCGAACTTATACGCGTCCGAATAAATTCGAGCATATTTCGTGCGGTGTAAGATTTGACCTTGGCGGGCAGTTTTAATGCGAAAAAGTGACAACCGGTCATCTCACACGCCGCTTTAGCGTATTGCCCCGTCTCGTTCACACGGACTAATTTCCGATTTTAGTTCACGAAGAACCGCAATCGAGCCCAGTGTCTGTTTCAAGGAAAACGCCAATGTTATATGATATCAATTATCTTTATTTCCATGAAAAAGATAGAAATTAATTCTTATAATTAATGTTATGTATCTAAAGTTTAAAGGATGCTGGTGGGCGTTCCATGTTGCTAAAACATTTTTTTGTAAAATACTATTAAGTAATCGTCCTTATGTGTTTTAATAAAAGAAAAAAAACGTTTTTTTTTAAGTTGCCAGCATTTTTGTTGCCTTCTATCCTTTTATTACGTAATATAGGCATCAGTTCTTGTTTTTCCCTCATTCTCTTCTATCAGCATTAAGATATTCCCAACATTTTACCTGCCTTTCTGATGTGATAATTCAGAGAAATTCCCTCCATGTTTACATGGCGCTAACATCTTGAGGCTATATTTCATCGAATCTAGTATCATGCAGTGTGTGCTGCTTATTTATACCAGACTGTCGTGTATCCAAGGTAAACATCAGTACTACTTTAACAAAATCGGATGTTCACTCGCACAACACGTGGAACAATAAAGACTTGCGTCCTTACAAATTGCGACTAAGTAAGGTTGAAAATATTTGGGTATCAGCCCAAACTTTTTTTAGAATAAATATATTCTTATTAAAAACCCAATTTGTTCTATTGAATGTTCTAATCTTTGGCTTTGACACTATTGAATGTTCTAATCTTTCATGATAATTTTTATTACAATGTTTATTTTGAACTACTGACTATTTATATTACTAAATCCGATCATTTTAACAATCGGAAATGGATTGTTATCTTAAATTTTGTCCTAACTATTTCTATTGCGCCATCTTAATTGTTGTAATTTTATATTTCTAATATTTCTTTTTTAAACGACTGCCTAAAGGCAGTGTTATTAGTTCAGGATTCATCTATGTATGTTTTCCGTTTCTTTATTCCACCATAACTTCTAAGCGCTTGAACCGATATAAAAGTATATCGTTTTGTTAGAATCGTTTTGTCCTCCGGAGTGTCATAGGGTACTTGCCGCGATCCCTTGCTTTCATATAAGGAGAAAGCAGCGTTTATAATATAAATCGCCGTGTTACGCGGTGCGTGTTGGCATTCATAATTTGACAGTTATTTTTTTCCATTCTTCGTCTTCGCGGCTATTAGAAATAGACCCGGTAGGCCTAGTAACGAAGTGAAATATATGGAATATTAATTAAGCAAAATAAATTATACAATGTGTTTGATTATTACAAGCCACAAAATATTACCGATTTTTAAATAGCCGTTTTTGGTTCTTACGAATTTATTCCAATCCAACATTTTGGAAAATTATAAAACTGCGCAATTGTAGGTACTCGAAAAAAATCCGGTAGGTATTAATGATGAAACCCTGATTTTTTATTCCGCATAACTTCTAACCACTTAAACTGATTCAGAAGTGTGTGATATTGTTAGGTCATCGTTATGTTATCCCGAGTGTCCTAAGGTATCCTAACTGCTACCTAAACCACAGTATAATAACACCCAGTAAGTTCACTCAAGGTCTACAAGGCAATGCGGGAAGAGGGTGCGACGGAAGTGGGGCCAGGGGTAAGTCATGTCGCGTCCTTAGGCCCATAGTTACGGCGCTGTGGGCGTAGGTTGTGTCCGCTCTTACTATTATTTTTTTTTTGTGGATATTTACGAGTCGACGCCATATGGTATTCTCAGAACAAATCGGTAGCATAATAGCATCTGCGTCGCTGGGGCACCGTAAATATGGCCGGGACGATGCTTCAAGAAGAAGACGAGTAATCTTATTACGATATGTGGTAGCCCTTAAGATTCCTGACGTCATTTGCTTTGTTTTAAATTATATTCTAAGAGAAGCTACTGTCTGGTATACCGTGCCTAAATTGTCCAAATGTTAAAAAATATACGTTCAAATATCCACATGTCAATAAATTAACATAAATATGGTATATCGTGTTAAGTGTCAAATTAAATGTCTGATTGAGTAAACTCCGGAAAAATACATCTATCTATATGGATAAATACATAAACTACAAATATTCCTTAGAAACCGTAATAAAAATAATTATAAATACAACATTTCACTTTCTGTATAGGCAGTCGAGTTTTTTATTATTTTAAATATATTTTAGTAATATTACCCATTATTTTCTCATACATATATATATTGCAATGTAGTGTTACCTCGCTTATATAAATTTTTATATTATTACCTATTTTTCTACTTTAATTTATTGAATATAATGAAAAAGTTTATAAAAAAATAAATTGTTTAGTTTTAATTGAATACATTTTTTTCTACTTTTTTTTAGTTTTAATTTGTGTAAAAACACATTTATTAGAATAGATCCTTTGTTAGATTTTTTAAATCTCTGAAAATTGGAATGAAATGCGTCAGTTCGTGCGTCAACAAACAGATGTTAACTCAGCACAGCCAGATACAGAACTTAGTCTAGTTGGTTGTGCGATTTCGCCTCATTTCGGATATGCTAGCATATTTATATGCATAGAGCTATGTTTTTCTCTATAGTAATGTTTATTTTTAACGATTCTGCATATATAATAGTATGTATGTTCATGTATTTTTTTTGTACATTACTTTATAACATAAAATAATCCTACTAATATTATAAACGCGAAAGTTTGTATGTATGTATGGATGTTTGTTACTCTTTCGCGTAAAAACTACTGAATGGATTTTGATGAAACTTTACAATAATATAGCTTACACATCAGAATAACACATAGGCTATAATTTATAAAGATATAAGGTTTTCTATCATCATTATCACAATTTTCCATCACCACGCGGGTGAAACCGCTGGGCGCAGCTAGTAATAAATAAATGTTTCTGTTTCCTCTGAGTTTAATAGAGGATTTTAACCTCTTTGCTTGCATTGTTGGGTCATCTTCACTTTGAGTGTGCCAAGAACCGTTTGCTTGTTTGCTTGTATACTTGAGGAGTAGGCCAAAAACAGTAAGCCAAGAAGAATCAATAATGATTTCAACTGCGATAACATTGTTTATTAACAGTTACCTATGATGCCTAGACATGAAAGTCTTTTATAGCATCCAAAACTAAGAACATTCATTATATTATAAGATTAATAACCTAAGACGCGCATAAAGGAAATCCCCACTTACCAGTTAAATTCGAAGAGATCGCAACGAATGGTTTGACTTAGGTAACGAAACAGCTGTAAGTATAGTGTTGCGCACACAGTCGCAGGCGGACGCCGGCTTTTTGTCGGAACCAGTTTTAAAATAAAGTACGAAGTTTTTCCGTGATATAAATCAGTGAACGGTAATGAGTTAAAAAAACCAACTACGTACATAATTCAACAAAAAACAGTGTTAATAATCAAAATTTTGTGAATTTGCGAATCATGACTTGGATGTACGAAAATGGGAATCGATACAAGAAAGTCTCGGATTTCCGAAGAATTCTACCGCAGGTAATGAAAACAGATTTGAAAATTAACAAAATAAGGTAAATTGTTTCATAAATAACATTAAAATTAAGTCATCCTTTATAATTTAAATAATCGGCTTTCATATTCATAGTTGGTATGGCATCTAATCGAGCAAAGATGGGTACAAACACAAATGGGATGGCAATGGTTATAGTAATTAGGTAATTACTTACGTAAAGACGCATCGAAAGATTAATATAATTAATGTGATTATCAAATTTCACAACACAAATTAAAAAATAATATTGATTTGAATATACAATTTTACTTGGTTTTAAACTCTTCAAAGTAACTATGAAAATATTTTAAAATAAAAATAATGTGCAAGTATTATATGCATTATTATATATCAAGCGAATTATAGATACATCATTTTCCTAAAACCTATTTCAAATTTCAAATTATTTATTGAGTTCAAATTATGAGTACATTCAATAAACAAAAGTCTTAACATAACTAGGCTGCCGCCTGTTCCAAGGTAGACAATTTATTTAGTTATCCTAAGAAATCTATAATATTATATTTATATAAATAAACAAAATCATACTTAATGTAACAGAAATATCTTAATTACCTAATAAAAATTCGTAAGAAAATGTCATGAAAATTGTCAATATTATTTTATTTTAAAAAATGATAAAAATTAATATATATTTATATATTATGTATTAAATAATATGTATTAATAATATTCAAAATAAATTCACAAAAATTAAAATAAAATTACATTTAGAAATCATCAATTTATATTACTACATATACTATTATGTTTTTATTATAAATATTATATAATAACATTTAAAATGAAAAAAAAATTAAAATATTTATATAAAGAAAGATCCATGTTATGTTCTATAAGCAATGAATTAAGGCTCATTATGTCCAAGATAGCATGTTCTGTGGAGAATATGATAATTTATATAAAGATAAGAAATGACAAAACTTTCGTTAATCTAAGAGTAAAAGAGTGGTAGTAAAAACTCTAAACCTTTCGAAAATTACTAGTATTTTATTAAAATATTTCGGCAGAAAGAGCTTGGTTGATTTTGCAACGGTGTTCTTATTTTTTACACGTGTGTTTTGTTAGATTTTATTGAAAAGGTAACGAAATTTGAAAGATAACAAAACCCTTTAGAGTAGTTTAGAGGATTCATCAACTCATTAGCTTCGAAATTAATAACGAAATGTGTTATTTAACAAACTGGAAGTTGAAAATCAATATATAAAATCGAAGACTTTCGCGGTTGTTTGACATTATAAATAGGATAGAAAACGAATTTACCGCTTGAAATTTGTAGCATCCGATGTTTCGGTGACGTTGCAGCCGCCGTTGTCCAGGGTAGACTGACGGTGTCTACCCTGGACAACGGCGGCTGCAACGTCACCGCAACGTCGGGTGCTACAAATTTCACGAGGTAAATTCGTTTTCTATCCTATTTATAAAATCAATATACTATATTTTTATTGATATTCCCTGAGTATTTCTGAATAAAGAAGATTATTAAATCAATCTATAGTTACATAAACATATTGGCCTTTATCTTACTATTTTCAGCTATAGTCCTATAGCAAATATAGATAATAATCAATAGTAATTTTATTCATTGAATGAAATTTTACATTCTACAAATAATAATATTAATTAAATGGTCTATGAACAAAGCTGAATTCGTCAAATATAAGAAAGAGAAAGAAAGCTTACAGAATAAATAAAGATTGTTTATTACGATTGTTGAAAACTATACTAGGTAGAAATATAATCAAACAAAAATAATGATTTTATATACTATAATACAATGCTTAGAAAAACCTAGATATTTTGTATTGATGATGGAGCACAGTATATATTGTTGTTGTGCATCCGGTGGAATGTTTCCAAGTCTCAAATAGGCTTTCTTCAAACATTTGAAATCGAAGAATATTGCGGCTGTTTGACATTATAAATAGAATAAAACGAATTTATCACGTGAAGTTTGTAGCACCCGACGTTTCGGCGACGTTGCAGCCGCCGTTGTTCAGGGTAGACTAATGTACTGTCAATCGTCTTCTGTTGTTATGTGGGTAGCCGGTAAACTGCTGCTGTTACTCTGCAAATTATAACGGTGGTGGATCTGCGGGGTCAACGCGCGCGAATTTTGAAAAAACCGCTGTGCCCACAATACTCACTGACAAGTCCTTGCGCTCGGCGATGGACATTGAAATAATTTTAAGAAGAGGGTTTCATGTAGTAGAGAGTTTGTAATCGTCGTCTCTATTGAAGTTCGGGGTTCTTCTTATTTCTATGGCTACCCGGTTCATGCGGGGAAATTAAAACTGTTCTTTGGATAGCAGAATAGGATTTTGAAATTGCACCCAGTGGTTACTTCCGATATCGATATTTTATTTTATTTTATTTTATTTTATTAATTTTAGGAATCTTACAGCTAGGTATACGGTTATTACAAATTAATATGTATATAAGGCCAATTACAAGGTTCCACAAGTAAAAATGTATGAATAGATATATAAAAGGGGGAGAAAAAAAAGAAAAACAAGTAGACTAAGAAAAAACTAAACAAAATAGAACAAAGGATTAGCCAAAGAAGGCGTCAGCCAGTAACTTCGTGAGCTGCTGGACTGACATATTAAATAAGTCAATGTCATATTGGGTAGCTACATCATTGAAACGCATGTGTTCGCATATCGCCGACTTTTCTCACTGAACGTTTTTAACAGCTTTGATGTGTTCTATCAGTCGAGTGGCTATGGGCCGTTACGTTTGTCCAACATAGGATAAACCGCAGCTGCATTCGATTTTATACACACCCGGGATTTGCACTGGTATTACATCCTTTACAGACCTTAGAGATCAGGATATGTTTTCGGCCGTGCGTGCACAGTCGATTGGCTGAAGTCGCATAACGCGCAAACAGTCCAGCAGCGAACTGGGTGAAGGCCATCCACCACGGGAACTTAACGATTTGCTGTGACCAGAAGCAGAAACTCTGCAGGAAACAGAGTTCTTTCCAGGTTAGACCCTCTACGAGGAGGCTACCGAATAGGGTCTGAACCGTGAGATAAACCGACCCAAGATAACAAGCGGGTCGAATCAGATCAATCAAATCAAACATTTATTGTCTCAAAACTAATACATGGTTGTATAGACATACTTGTATTACATTAACAATTGTGATATTGTAATATAGACGTGCCAACGAGGATTTGACATTTCCCTCCAAAGCCCCAATACAGTTTGTGCTGGATGGCTCTAAAGGCAAAAAACATTTAACCTCAAAACCTTTCTGAATAATCGAGAAAGCTTCAGATTGAATTCTGTCTCTAAGCAGTATAAATTCCCTGAAAGTCTCGGATGCACAGCCCTTCGTCCAGATATAACTCTTTACTCTCTATCTCGGAAGGTGGCCCTTACTGTAGAATTAGCTGTTCAATGGGAATCAAATATCCCAGAAGACCACGAGTACAAATTAAATAAATAGTTTGAGATAATAGTAATAGAGTCGAGTACAAATTAAATAATAGACTTGACATTCGGTACACAGATGCGTCGTTGGGCAGAAACCATATTGTGTTTTTTTAAATTATCTTTTATACAAGCGATGCATTTTTTTTCAATACCGCTGTATTAAAGACGATACTACATCATACTAGAAAATAGCCATTTTAAAACCAAGGAAATACTACAAAAATCTAAAATATACTACATTTGCTATCATAGTCACTTCACACAATCACTATCCATTGAGGGTCGATGGGAGTGGGGGAGTCGGCGGGTGTTAGGGGGGTGGAGGGAGAGAACTTTGCTGGGGTAGGGTGGTTGGGGGCGGGGTTTGAGGGTTGAGGGGTTGTTTGTGCGAACAGGGGGTGGGGGCGGTCGTCTGCTTGCGGAGAAAGTCTTGGAAGGATACAACCGTTTTTTTAAATTATGCGATATGATATTTTTCAAAATGATACTTATAAGGTTTCATGGCTCAGAATAAAGTCTAAGGGCGATGATGCAAGGCGACACACATATACACACGCTGTCTATCACATAAACACTCATTATCATCAGTAAACCAACACCCAGATACACACACTTAGCGAACTAGATCCTGAATATAACATATTTTTTTGTTTTCTTTGTAATATGTAGGATATTTTATATTCCTTATTAATATATTGTTAATATTTTAAAACATCATTGGCGTTGCTATCGTTATATATTATGTATATATTTTATTATTGTTATGCTGTATAGTTTTATTTTTAATGATGATGATCACGAGGAAAAAACCGACTATAATATTTTAAATTCCATCTCAACCGGGGAAAACCACTGACCGCAATCTCTTCCGAAATTTAAATGAACCTGTTAAATGTTTTTTTCTTAGACTCAATCGAGCTAAAACGATATTCGAATGCTTTCATTTCGCAATCTGCTGCATTTTTATTGTCGGAAGTGAAAGCAACGCCAAAATGAAATATTCTGCAATAACGGATAAGTATCCAGATCAGCACTACTTTTTGCACTATTTGTTTGTTTGTTTCTACTCTTTATTGTGAAATTTCACAATGGGCGGGTTTATTGTAATATGACAATATCTTACAAACAACCCTACTATGAAGTGTTTATATGTATGTGTGCGTGTAACATGTGTGTAAGTGTGTGTCTTGTTATTGCATTTCATAGACATAGAACAACCCTTTAATTTGAACCCAACGGAAAATGGTGACCCAGCCGGGAATCGAACCGGAACCTTACAATGTAAAATCAGGCGACCTAGCCACTACGCCACCGGGTCGTGCCAATTTGATGTGCAACATTTTGATATGCCAAGATTAAATATTGTTAATCGATCAATCAATCGTTTTTTATAGTCTTAAAAACTTGAGATGAGCAGACTACATTTTGCAGGATAAATTACTTTAGGTACCTAATATTTAAATTAATTATTATAACAACATACGAGTAAACATATACATTCAATCGAATACTGTAGATAAAATTAATAAATTAATAGTAGAAACACATCTTGAGACAGCTTGTACTCAAGGTAGTACGCAATAAACAGCCGCGATATCTTTACTCGATTATGACGTGGTCCCGTAACCGGCATGTCCATTCAACACGGGCACGTGAACAACTTGCTATAATACCCAAGCACAAAACTACACATTTCCAGTGCAGCTTTTCGTATTATTCTGCGGTTGTATGGAATCGGTTGGGAATGGCTTTGCGATCGAAATCAATTGCAGTATTTAAGGACCACTTTAAAAGTTTATTATTAAAGGAAGATATTTAGATGTCATAATTTGATTTTATTTTAAAATAACTATTGCTAATTGGATTATTACTATTGTCTTCGTTTATTTATTAATTTGTAACCTGATTATTTAATGTTAAATATTTTGATTTTGATTATTTTTGATTTATTACATGTAGATTATTAAATTTATGTAATTACGTTATTTTCTTTTAATATCATTTGATGTTAAATATCTTGATTTTGATTATTTCGATTTGTGTATTTATTTGATTATGATTATTTGGATTTTTTGTTTTAAGATATATTTGATTTGGTTATTTTATTTTAAGAATCATATACCTATGTATCAATAATTAATAGGTGTGTCCTGAAAACCAGGATAAGAGATATCCTGAGGATACCCCTAATTTGCAGCGTTTGTAGCTTTATTACATAGTCTTTGTCTATTTATAGTTTTAATTTTTAATCTGTGTGTTCTTGTTTTTTTTTTGTATATGTTTTTTATAACAGCTGCAAATAAATAAATAAATAAATAAATTACATAAAAAAAAACAAGATTTTAATAAAATGCTATATCCCGAGCTAACCCTGGGCACAAATGTCATGTCAAAGTAAAACTTAGAACGGGCTATCATAACTGAATACTATACAGAATGTCGTGTTTGAGCTGTTGACCGCTGAGTAGTCAGCAGCCCTGCGGCGGTGAAACTTAGAACAGGCTCTCATAGTTAAATGCGTATACAACATTTTGTTTCTGTGCTGTGGGCCAGTGAGTAGTCCCCATAAAGGGCTGTCATAATTGAACACTATACAGAATGTCGTGTTTGAGCTGTTGAACGCTGAGGAGTCAGCAGCCCTGCGGCGATGAAACTTAGAACAGGCTCTCATAGTTGAATGCGTATACAAAATTTTGTTTCTGTGCTGTGGGCCAGTGAGTAGTCCCCATAAAGGGCTATCATAATTGAATACATAATAGAACACACATCGTATACAAAATTGTGTGTATGTGATGTTGACCGTGAAAGAGTAGCCTAGTCGGTGGCCAATCCTAGGTGTAGAATCACGTCATGCTCACGATAAAAATTCATTGTCATCGGAACTGAACCAACAAGTAAAACTCATAGGATAAGAGAAAGTGGTTTTAATTCAACTTGCAATTGACCTAAACAAACTAACATACGAGTACATATTAACAAACATTGCAAGGTAAATAAAAGCTTGTAAAAATCGAGTCTCACTCGGATATTGAAATTATTTACATTATTATTCAAATTTACATGTAAGTCCCAAAACTCGAATACAACAAAGAATACCAAAAACATTTATAATCAATTACCTCTGCTTAATAATAAATTACTGTATGACTACTGAGAAGTTTCGTGGATTGTCGTAATAAAAAACGTGATCAAAATAATAAAAAAAGATTAGTTTTGTCAACATATTATATGAAACGAAATAAAAATAAGAATAAAAAAACATGCAGTAAATGTATTATTTAAAATAGCAAAAACAACATTGTTAGCATTGTCAAAAAGAAAAAAAATTGTAAATATTATGATTACATTACAAATAAAAATAGTCAGTTTATTATTTTAATGTGCCTAGTAGTAATTATTGTTATCGATATTGGGATGTTGGTTTCTTCCGCAAATAATGTCACATTGGAATGTGTTAAGGCAGTTAGGCGGTAATTTATATATAAGAGAGAAGGTGTTGGTCTCAGAATATTCCCTTGTGGAACACCGCATTTCCCTTTGCGCTCATTGGATATTAAGTTCTAAATATTCCGCCTTCCTAGTTACTAAGTCGTACTTCTAGTTTCTCATTTAATATGTAACTGTAGAGCCACTCAACTCTTAGCATTCCCTTGGATGACGTATTTGTCGAGTTTACTAAGCAACATTTTTTGTTTTATCGTATCGAGCGCTTTTGAGAGATCGCAGAAGACAGTGTCTGAACAAAGTCTGGCGTCAACGCTACTGTACATTGATGATAACATATTACGCAGTTTATTTATCTATTGTCACTATTTCTCCTAAAATAAATTTGACTTTCTGTTATTATGTATTTATTTTCCAGATAGTTCACTAACCTTATTAACTGTTTTCTCAAGGATTAAAAAAAAAACAGAGCTATTGGCCTGTAGTTGGTAATATCAGTTATCACTTCTAAATTGCTCGATGGCTGTCGGAAGATAATGTTTGAAATGATTCTTGCATAACGATGGTGATCGAGAAGGCTCTCACGCACAGTGATTTCCAAGCATTTGTATGTTATTTAAAATTATTTCCAGGAATCAATTTAGAAGTTAGCTTAAATGTATTGATATCGATATATTCATGCTAACAATGAATACAAAATATTTATAAAGGAAACAAATGTAAAGTCTACATTCTCTTGTCGGTTTTTTTCTGCATTACATTCACATTGAAAATATACTAGATATTTATTTAGACAATTCGTAACATATTTCATGGCTTATGGTATTAAGAAGTGTCAGGATAAAATAGTAAGTAGATGTATTTTTTTTTTAAATTTAAAAACATGACTGATAAATAAAAGTTTGACAAGCGTTGAGCGCGCTCCGCCAACTAGCAATAGGTAAAATATCTAGAATAAACAATATTTCCGTTATTTTACCTACCGCTTTTTATAATATTTTTGAAAACAGTAAACTTTTCAATTTTGTTTTTTTTTATTTGTTTTCCCAATTTTTTAATCAAAAGTTGCCTATTTGCTCGTTTTGATTCAACCAATTGATGGATGTCACTAATTAAATGCTCACCCTGTATATGAATGACATTCTCGCAGTAACAGAAACTAACAGACTTTCAGTCTGTGCGGTCGATACTTCTGTCATTGGGTCAGCATGTATGGAACTTAGTGACACACTTGAATGTCTACTAAGTGATAACATTCATGATTCACAGTAAATGGCCTAGTTTTAAGTGTAATTAAAACCATCATAATTTATTTTAATCTGCGTGGAAACAATTCTTCCAAAAGAAACATGTTTCAATAATGAACAACTGCGACCGGTGGACGTAGGCCGGGTTTTTGGATTTCACTATTTACAGCGGCTTTCGATAGAACTTGCATATCAATGTCCTGTATGATAAACGGACGTGTTTGTTACGCGCTTTACAGGTTAGCTGCGATTACGTTTAAGGCAGTGCTTGGAACTGACTCTCTTATGGAGTTCAACAATTTTCACAAATTGAAGATTTAAATTGCTCTGTTGGGTGAATAGACATCTATTTAACCAATATTGGTGAAGCGAATATAGTACAGATTTGATGAAACTTATCAACTCCACTATTCAACGGTCTGTTGTGAATGATAACTGGTTGTTCAACGTGTAAATAGTTGAACAACGGCGGGATCATGACGGTAAATAAATTATACTAAAATAAATAAATAGATTCTAATATGTGGGTACTTTACAAAATGAGACGAAATCGATGCGCGCAAATCCCTCAAACATCAACACGTAATCAGATATATGTCTGTAAAACACCGACTGACCTGTGATGATGATCCTCGCCTATCTGGAAGTCCCAGCACTGCTACGGACCCTCGAGGTGCCTGCTGGTGGATTTCTCACGCAAGTAACTTCGAAAATGTCACTCACGACCTACTCGACGCGGATTAGTTCTTTCGCGGAGTTTTATTATGATTTTGCGGAGCGGTTCAAGAAGGCGTCAAATAAAAGCGGTACAGAGTCGCGAGATTATGAAAAAACCTCTGAAAAATATATATGCTGTCGTTCTGACGGCGTGGTGATTATAAAAACTAGCGGGGGGTAGGCATTTTCGAGCAAACGCAGTACTGGCAGCGTTCAAGTCGTTCTTCTTCTTCTTCGGAATCAACATCTGTCGGTGAAGGCGAACATCCACATACACTAATCAAATGCAGATGCAAAAGATACTTTGCTGCGCGCAATACCTGTATTATATTATGTATTATATAGTATACCTATTTCCTATAAAATGTCGTTTAAAAGATTAATAATAAAATTTCTCATTTTTTTGTTTTTTTTCTTTCTCAGCAGAGGGAAAGTATTGTGAATACACTTATGTGTGTTTGTGTATTCCTCCACGATAGCGCCCAAACGCTTAATCTGATCGAAATGAAACTTGATATCCAGGCATAATTTGGTCATGGGGATAGTTAAAAATATTGTGTTTGAAATCGGTTCACCAGGGCGTCGAGTCATATATCATCTAAGAAATATTGGACTTAGAGACTTAAAATTGAGTGCACAGATGCGTCGTTTGGTTGAAATATCTCTTATACAAGCGACACAAATATTTTTTAAACTTCGCCGTATTTATAACAATGCTACGTCATATTGGAAAATAGTCATTTCAAACTTATTGACCCCGTGACCCACTTTCTAAAATCACAATGTTTTGCGACCCAGTGAGAACTTTTTCAGAAAAGTTAGTGAGTGGTTTGATGTAAAAAATAAACAATTCATTTGTAAGTATCATAAGTAAGTCTTCATTTTGTAAGAAATTGTACACATACCTACCTATCTACCTACCTACTTTGAAAATCATAGGGTAGGTACGGCGAAATCATTCAGCGTGACGAACGAGCTTGCTTTCTATTTTTCAAAATTACAGCTTCTGCCTCAACTTTAATGCGAGATATTTTTAGGCGCAGAGAATTTAACAAATCTAGCTTGTTCCTGTACTTTCCTGTACTTTATACTTGTCATAGCAGAAAAACCTACTTCACACAAAATTAAATACGACGTTGTGAATGGGAGAAGAACTTTTATTGCCTCAGCATAAATGTGCGGATGTGTAGCACGTAGAGATAGCCAGAATTGTGTCAAGCGTAGGCGATTGAATGTACTATTCAAGTATAAATAGGTATCTTCTGACAAGTCAAATAACTCTTCATCGGCATTAGTTGACAGTCCAGTTTCAAGGTTGCAAGTTTTATATTCTATTATTTTCAAGTGCTATCTTTATTTTATTTTATTATATTGTCTGTAGGCATCCTAAATACACTTAGACTCCTCAATCTATCTCGTCGTCTATCTGCCATATTATATCTGTCTATCTGCCCCTAGGTTCATACATTGTGTTCGCGACCCACCTGTAATCGGCTCGCGACCCACCAGTGGGTCGCGACCCACACTTTGGGAACCGCTGCTATAGAGCATAGTAACACGTCTTGGAACCATATCCTTGTTTGGTCATTACATTAATCATCAGACAAATAGATATTTAAGGAGCTTACATCTTTATCGATGTATATTACGAAAGTTTAAAAAAAAATCCTCGAAACTTTGACAATCTCTGGGATACTCACAGTCATAGTGACAAGTAAATTGTGTAACCTATCATTAGCGTAGCGAAAATAATCTTTCTGCTGGTTGTAACTCGCTACAGCCCAGCAGCAAAATTTTCGACGTAGTGCATTTTCGACGTACGAGTCGTTTACAAGAAAACGTCACCATCTCCAACAAGCAAATATATAAAAAAAAATAAAAAACACGACTGCCGTTACAGAAAGTGAACTATTGTATTTATAATTTAAATATCTTTCTTACGGTTTTCAATGAAATATTTGTGGTTTATGTATATATCCATATATATATATATATATATATATATATATATATATATATATATATATATATATATATATATATATATATATATATATATATATATACATGTATATTTACGGAATGTACTCTATCAGATCTTTCATTTAACACTAAACACGATATATTTATGTTAATTTATTGACATTTGGACATTTATAAAACAACTTACTTAATAGGATAGAAAACGAATTTACCGCGTGAAATTTGTAGCACCCGACGTTTCGGTGCCGTTGCAGCCGCCGTTGTCCAGGGTAGACTGAAGAGCTGTCAATCCGTTGTTTTGCGGGTAGGCGGCATACCACTGCGTACGTTATACCGGTGGTGGGGGGCCGGGCTCGGAGCGCGCGAATTTTGAAAATCTGTCTTGCACACGACACTCACTGTATCCTGTCTTACGCCCTTGAGTTCGGTGTTCGGCGGAGGAACATTTTAAGAAGAGGGTTCCACGTAGAATAGAGTTTGTAACTACCGCTGTTCAGTCTACCCTGGACAACGGCGGCTGCAACGTCACCGAAACGTTGGGTGCTACAAATTTCACACGGCAAATTTTCTATCCTATTTATAATGTCAAACAACTGCGATAGTCTTCGATTTTAAACTTACTTGATATTTGGAATATTAAGGTAACCTATGACACTCGGGATGACATACTGGTTCTAAAAATGCTTCACACTTCTAAATCAGTTCAAGCGCTTAGAAGTTATGGTGGAATAAAGAAACGGAAAACATACATAGATGAATCCTGAACACATAACACTCCTTTTGGGCAGTCGTGTAAAAGCGACGCGTGACATTGACTCGCCGTTGCCAGGCGTTACTTTATTATATTAACCTAACCTGCAACCTTAATGTCTGTTTGGACATTTTTATCACGGTGCCTAATTTCCCAGAATTAAATTAAATTATATTTGTATTTAAAGATAATATCATGAAATGTTTAAGAGCCTTATTACAAAATAGCGTAGGTATTCTTTTAAATGAGTTGAAAAAATGAACGCATTTTTTTTTGGATGTAACTATAAAAGATAGGATAAATAAATAAATAAATAAATAAATAACTATTCAACCCTGGGAGAAAACCGCGGCACTGTGCGCTCTTCTCTTGCGCAAGCAAATATATACACAATTTCTAATTGTTTTTTGCAGTGTTTTCTCCTTTCTAATGACAATAATTTATATTATGTCGTATTGCTAAAAGAGTGAACTTTAATATAGTATAAGTATTATATAAGAATCTTATTTTATTTCTGAGAAAATTAGAATGATACAGGAAGATTTTTTTTTAATTTTGTGTAATTGTAAGTAATGTATACCTTGGATATGTGGTCAAAAAACGAAAAAATAAAGCCGTAGTGTACATCAAGAATACATGACGGACATAAAAAAAAATAGTATACGGTTTTCGTTGTAGTGATATTACTGTATTAAGGAGCTCAAAGTTTGCCTTCCGAGCGTTTTACGAATAACGACTTTCGGAAAATGGGCTGAATAAGTAAATAATATTCGTTATATCTAAAATTAAAGGCCGCTATGGTCAACATCAAGAAATGGTCCAGGTAATTCAGTAATTAAAGTTTGTAGAAATCTCTTCATTTCTTGGAATTAGAACGCCAAAAATCCACTTTTCTTGCCTTTCTGGAAAAAATATGTGATAGGGCTCTTAATGATACTTTGTAAAAAAAAATACACGTGTAGATTTTGGTTAGGGGGGGCTAGTCTAAAACCTCACCACGTATCACTAGGAGTGAGGGGGGAGGGGGTTAATAAGTTGTTAAACACATCGCGTGATTAATGAACCACCCTTAACTAGAAATGCGACGCATTGCTTGTAGCTTCATCTAGATCAGGGCTGTCCAACTGCAAGTGCCCCAAGGGACGTATAAAAAAAATCGGTTTAGAGGGCCGCATTATAAAATACTTCGTATGCAACTTTATCAGTGAGTTTTAATAGGTATAGTATACAATAAAAAACACGTTTGTATTATTAGTTTATTTTATTCAAAAACATCAAATTACATAAAAATAAGTGGGAAATTTGACGATGTTGGTTTTACCAACTACTGCATCAATATTAACTAAAATCTCTTTTTCGATTTTTTTAAAGTCGCTAAATCGATTTTAGAATTCTTCTGCCATTGTGTCAATTTATTTTATGTGAGGTAAATTTGAAACTTTCTCAAATCCTTCATTTCTCCAAAATAATACGCTGGCCGATAAAAGTAAGGTCGCGGGCCCATGTTGGACAGCCCTGATCGGGATAGAATTTAGGAAATTTATGATACGAGTATCAACCAGATTGTTTCCTTTCAGTTCTTGGCTGCATCAGCTAACAATATACTTCTGGTGGACATAGGCGCTTCTACCAGTTTCGCTACCATCATAATATCAGCACTTTTGGGAGCTAAACAAGGATTGTCCATGACCGACTTACAGGCATCATGGATGGGTGAGTAAACGATAGTATAAATATACACTATAATCAAGGTATTCGAGTTCTAATACTTTACGGCGTTCAAATCAGGTCAAATAATGATCAAGTGAGCTATAAATTATCCTTATGGGCTCTCTAGACGATCAAGCATGCTTGTCAAGCTTCGCTTCGCGGGCTGGGAAGGAATCGTAAATCGCAAGAAATATGCAAATATTATTTAAAATCTTTACCAAATATTATAAATGAACTAAAATGGATTATATTATTAATAATAATTATTTAATAAGAAAAATATTCCTTATTAGCTTCAATTTCTTCTTCGAGGTTTTGGGCATTCAATAAGAAGTAATAGAAATCACTAACAGAGGGCGATACCAATCACTAACAGAGGGCGATACCAGAGGGCGATAACCAACTGCCTGATTTTCGCGGATGACCTAAAATTATTCACAAGAACGGGCAGTAATGAATCCTGTACATTGCTGCAGGATGACATAGACGCCGTGTATCTTTGGAGCATAAACCACAAGCTATACTTCAATACCGGCAAATGTTCTATCTAAACGTACTCGCGAGGTGACGCCTCGCTTGTACATAGTTATGACATTGATGGCAAGGCACTATCACGAGTAAATCACACAAGGGACCTTGGAGTGACCTTTGACTCACGGTTGACATACAGACAATCTACACCCTAGTTGATAATTCTTACAAATTGCTAGGTTTTGTAATGAGGAGCATGAGGCAGTTCAACAACACATTTGTCATGCGCCTCCTATTCAATTCCCTAATTCGGAGCAGATTAGAAGTCAACGCGGCAATATGGAGTCCTTACGAAAATAGCTACATATCCAGGCTAGAGAGTATACAGAAACGCTGTCTGAGGTTCCTATACTTTAAACAGCATGGATATTATCCCTTTCTATATCCTACGGCATTTATTCTGGGGATGGTTGGGTACAACTCACTAAGTGTAAGAAGAGATTGGCTGTCAATCTGCCACATATATAAACTGCTTAGGGGGTTCGTTGATAATCCGACCATCCTTAGAAGAATCGGTCTATTCGTACCCACCAATTACTACCGTGCTAGGACTCATGTATTGTTCGCGTTACCGCGAGCTAGAACTAACATCGTTCAACACTGCTTCACAGTGCGGACGCTTCGTACCCTAAATGCACTATGTTCGACTGAGCCAGAATTGGATATTTGGACGGTGAACTTAGCACAACTGAAAAGTATGGTAATGGCATTTCTTAGCAATCAAATAATTAGATAAATATGTAGTATTAAAATTGTTAAAAAGGAGTAACTAGTATAATAAAAAAGGTTAGATAAACATTAGATATACATATGTAAATATAATCGTTTAATATTACGCTCTAACGGATGTCTCCGTCTCGTTTGCTATAGTCTAGAATAATGATTTATATATTAGAATAATAATGATAGTAATAGTAATGGAGTAGAGTAATAATAATATTATTAACAGTAGAATTATAATAATAGTCTATAGTAGAATAATAGTTATAATCTAGAATAATAGCCTAGAAAAATAATTAACGATTTGGAATCATCTGTAAGGTTAATTATGTTTTGGGAAATAAATAAATAAATAAATAAATAAATAACAATAATAAAAATAATTGTAATTTAAACATTCACACCCACTGACGTCAAAGCAGTGCTGTCAACCGAAGTACAACAAAACAAACAAAAAAGAAGAAAAATAAACCCTCGACGGTTGAGTGACATCGATGTAAAATATAATCTCAAAAAGGATGTGTACATTTAAATATTATAATTACGCAACATATGGTTATAACATAAGTATCTAATTTAAAATCCGTCTTTATCGTATTTTTTTCTTATTTTTTCTTGATCAGAGATTGAGTAGATTAGCCAACTCCGCTTTTTTATTGTCAAAAAATTGGTTGTCTGTGAAGTCGGTTTACTGACGATAGTTGAACGTGACAACGTCTTAAGAAAATAATGATGGAATGGTTGCATTTGAAGCAGTTTCATTTAAGATTCTGATATTGTTTATTACAAACACCCAAAAATATATGCTTTTATACTCACCGATTTGACTACAACATGTAAATGTATTATTGTATAACAGTATCACTACATAGTATAAAACAAAGTCGCTTTCTCTGTCCCTATGTCCCTTTGTATGCTTAAATCTTTGAAACTACGCAACGGATTTTGATGCGGTTTTTTTTAATAGATAGAGTGATTCAAGAGGAAGGTTTATATGTATAATAATATCCATTAAATAGTGGAGAAGTACTGCTATTTTTGAGGTTTCTAATGTGATGTCGTAAATAATTACATTTTTTCCGCTTACAATGCAAACGCAGGCTGAACCCTACGAGTTTTATCAAAATAATGTACTAAGTATTGTACACATTGAAAAGTTCTACAGAAAAGTCCGTGATGGTATATGTCTATCTCTTATGGATAACCCACAATAACTTTTTTTTGTCATTTACTTTTTACGACAAATAATGGCTAATTTTCGAAGCGATTTTAACCAATACAGCATTAATCCTTAACCAATTAAATACCTTGAATACATTGTTCATTTAATATAGATCTATATGGCCCTTTACAACGTATGATTTAAGTGAATATTTTCGAAGATATTACAGATTTAAAAATTGCGGGACGTAGCGTTTGCGGCGGTACCGGCCGGCCGCCCGGAGCGGCAAGAGCGTGCCTATAAATAACGCGTCTGAGGCCGCGGTTTTCCCTATAGCACTTTGAATTTAGCAGCGATCGGACGCGTTTATTATATCGGAGCTCTTCAGCGAGGAAAATAGCAATACTTAGGTAATAAAAACGTGCTTTTCAGCGCGACAACCTATCAGTAATTATAAGTAAGTTACGATAAATATTTGTATGATAGTAGTTTTAAAATATAAATTATATTCTATTCTAAGGTTAATTTTTAAATCGCACTTATAGCAATTATAAGTACCTACATAAGGTGAGATAAGATTAGATTAAATAAAACCATAATTTATGGATTGCAATTTTCTATTAAGATCTTGATTAAAATTTACAGTTAGATCAATTTAATATTAGGGAAATTATTTTCAAAAATCGTGATTTAAGGTGAGATATGTAAGTTCAGAAAAAGTACTTAATAGAATAGGTATCTTTTGTTGTTGATGATTGTTGATTATCTTTTGTTTTTAGTCGCACGAATAGCAAATTATTTTTTATAATTAAAATCGTTGTTTAAATTGTGGTATTTCAGTAAAAAAAAAAGAACTGAATAGAATAGGTATCTTTTGTTTTTTATGATTGCTGATTATCTTTTGTTTCTAAATGGTAAGAATTTAAATATTTTTTACTGCGGCACATACTAATAATATGGCAATTTGTGCATAGGTAATCATACATATAGAACTGAGTAAATTTTGTACAGAAATTATAAAGTCATGTCTGGAAGACGTCGTCGTTCGAACATAGGTCGTAGTACAGTGAATGCCAGAAGAGTACGTTCAGCAAGAGATGAAGAATCGTCAACGGAACGTGAGGCTCGCCTCAGTCAGGCTCGGGATAGATATAGAGCTGAGAGAGAGAGAGAATCTTCAGTAGAGCGTGAGATTCGCCGCAGCCGGGATCGAGATAGGCATACGGTTCAGAGGGACAGAGAATCGTCAGTAGAGCGTGAGGCTCGCCTCAGTCAGCTTCGGGATAGATATAGAGCTGAGAGAGAGAGAGAATCTTCAGTAGAGCGTGAGGTTCACCGCAGCCGAGATAGGGAAAGACATCGAATACAGAGAGCCAGAGAATCATCAGCACGAGTTACTAATTCATGGGTGAATAAAGAAAATTCTGCCATGAATTACGATCCTTCGATTTCTTACAAGGACGATCGTATAGTATCAATAGGTACTATGTCAGTAGTGTGTGAACATTGCTTGGCATTGAAATTCAAGGACGAATCGAAAGGCATGTGTTGCTTACAAGGAAAAGTCAAATTAGAAGAAGTTCTCCCTCCACCTGAACCACTTCACTCTCTTCTTACGGGTGATCATCAGAAATCCAAGCAATTCATGCGCAATATACGCCGTTATAATAACGCATTTCAAATGAGACCTCTTTTAAGAGTAAGCAAGTCGTTGAGCATGGGTTCATGCCTACATTTAAAATTCAAGGGCAAGTGTACCACTTAGCTGGGAGCTTGCTACCACTTCGACCCGATGATCACAAATTTCTGCAAATATATTTTATTGCAGATCCAGATACACAAGCATCTACGCGGTGTACAAGTGTTGCAAAGCCAATTGATAGAGATTTGATTAGATCTCTCCAAGATATGTTACATTCTCATAATTGCTACATACAGTCTTTCAAAACTGCGATTGAGAGTGTTCCAGCAGATACTCCTGACTTTAATGTCGTAATCCATGCAAATAAAGTTCCTGTTGGAGAACACAGAGGACGATACAATGCGCCTTCCACGAGTGAAGTAGTAGTGGTGATAGCTGGACAGCAATTTGACAAAAGAGATATTGTATTGCATAGTCGTGATGATAATTTGCACAAAATTTCAGAGTTACACAGATCTTATGACAGCTTACAATATCCTTTGATGCTATGTCGTGGAGAAAATGGTTATGCCATTAATATTTCTCAAGTTGACCCAATCGGTGGTACACCTCTGCGTAAAACAGTGTCATGTATGAACTACTATTGCTACCGTATAATGACAAGACGTAACAATTTCAATACTTTGCTTAGATATGGAATGTTAACAAACCAATACTTGGTAGATCAATATGCGAAAATTGAATCTGAGAGATTGGCCTACATCCGTAATAATCAAACTAAATTGAGAGCTGAAAATTACGTTCATCTTCAGGATGCTTTACAGGCGAATGAACACCGCAACGGCATTGGGCAGTTGGTTATACTACCTTCATCATTCACAGGTGGACCTCGATATTTACACGAAAAATCGCAAGACGCCATGACTTACGTAAGAAATTACGGCAAACCTGATTTATTTATAACTGCAACATGTAACCCAAATTGGCCGGAAATCAAAGAAAATATTAACACCAATTTAACTCCACAAGACAGATACGATATAGTTAACAGAGTCTTCCATTTAAAAGTACAGAAACTCCTGCACCTCATTAACAAGTCTCATATATTCGGTCCGCCGCGCTGTCATATGTACACAATAGAATGGCAGAAACGTGGCTTGCCACATGTACACCTGTTGGTGTGGTTAGTGAACAAAATTAGACCAAACCAAATTGACAGGGTTATTTCAGCTGAATTACCGGATAAAGATGAAGATCCTATCCTGTACGAAATCGTAAAGAAACATATGGTACACGGCCCTTGCGGGACTTTAAACCCGAATTCTCCATGTATGCGAGATTCTAAATGCAGCAAAAAAATTCCGAAGTCGTTCCAAACTCAAACAAGTACTAGCGATGACGGATATCCCAAATATCGACGACGATCGCCAGAACAGGGTGGGCAAAATGCTACCGTCCGAAACCATGATATTGATAACCGATGGATCGTTCCTATAATCCGCTCCTTTTGAAAATTTTATAGTGTATGAATTTAGATATTCCAAAGATAGCAGGTATGAATGTATGAATTTGGTATGAATTTAGATATTCCAAAGATAGCAGGAAATCTTCATGGTATAGGGAAAGGGGGATTGTTTTACTCCAAATTTAACGCGTGCGGGCCACGGGCAGTAATGAATAAATCAAAACTACTGGATCGATTTTAATCACATAGGCTATATATTTTATACCCGTGCGAAGCCAGAGCGGGCCGCTATGTTTTTATATACAACGTTCACAGTTTTTCTGTACTGTATTTAGTATCAGCATTGCACCCGTGCGAAGCCGGGGCGGGTCGCTAGTAATTGTATAATTGTTAATTGTTTAAAGTTTATTGTTTTTTTTTAAATTTTAAAGTTTGAAATCTCAAACTATTAAATAACGGTTTGGGAAGCGTTTGAGCACGCTGCGCAAATAAACAATATCAGCGACGTTTTACCAACCGCTAGATAGCGCATCGTAATGATAGCTTTTCATATTTTTTTTTTTTTTTTAATAAAAGTTGCTTACTTCGTTGCACTTTGTTGTACCCACAAGAAAATTTTCCGTTCAGTAATAACATTCCGTATATCTAAAATACATATAAAATTATGTCAAGAATTTAAATCAATCTAGTGATTTTCATTGGTACTATTTTAGACTGAGGTTAGTAAATAATTCTTGTCGCAACCGGTAGATGGCAGCATTTATATTGAATAATAAATATAATAAATGGAACGCCTCAGAGCGAGGTAACGCCGCATGAGTCATGTTTTTTCGTGCGTGCAGCAGGCTCCAACGATTTATAAGACGTTGTCACGTCAAAAAATAATTGACATTTCAAGGATTTATGACGACAAACTGGTCGGAATTACAGTATAGGGAATTGCTTATTCTGTCCAATAATTACAAGACGAGATTTGAAAATATCTATTTAGGTCATATGTAACGATGGAGTAGATCAAAATATACAAAATCTGTCATTTGCAAAACCTCAGACATGTTTTGTTCTATTTGTCAAATCAGTTTATTTTTTATCAATATCAGAATCTGAAATGAAACGGCTTCAAATGCAACCATTCCATCAGTATTTTCTTATGACGTTGTCACGTTCAACTATCGTCAGTAAACCGACTTTACAGACAACCGATTTTTAAAAATTTTCTCTAATATTTTGTACCAACAAATTTATTTTTGTTTGTATTATGCTATTCACACACAAACCCTTGTGGGTTTTTTATTGAATTCTTTTATATTACACCTTATACAAGTTTATAATAGGCAGATTATATTCGTATAACAACTAGAGCTGTCAACTACAATTGGCTATACCGTCCCCTCAGGAAGTTTTAACGATATTAGATCGTTCTGTCTCCCGTGAGGTGAGCGCTGAAGACTTGGGACGAAAAACAATCCACTGTCTAGTTACGCCACCTGCCCGCGAGAACACACCTTACGGCGAGGCACAGAGGAAGGTACCCAGAGGGCAGCCTAGCCCCTGACTACCAGCTAGGAAGGATATCTCCAGTTGCACTAAGGTTAACAACTACCCCCCGCTCTATAGGAAACATTACTGTTTACAGACTCTCCCGGCTGTTAGTCGGAATGCACAATCGATTAGCTGACGCCGCACGATGCGCAAACTGTCCAGGAGCGCCCGAACTACTATTCCTCGAACTTCAGTTTGGAGGCTGCCGGTGAGTTCGGCCGACCCTAATACATGGGTTATAATGGCTCAACTACACTAGGCCGATTAGCTCCCCCCTATCGAATTACAGAGTGCAACTACGCGACAGATGATATAGTGAGTGCGGTAAGCATGCAAAATTCATGCGTAGTAACACCAGTAGTATCGCGCCTACCCGCAGAATAACAGCGGAGAGCAACTGGCAGCACTTAAATTTCCCTGGATAACGGTGGTTGTAACGTTGCCGAGAAGTCGCGTACAAACTTTACTCGGTAAATCCATTATTGTCTTATTGATAAAATCCTGTGATAATCAATTCTACTCTCCCTCCCTTATTATACAGATGTTGCCTTTCTCGACGTCAAGAAAGAACTAGCCACCAGGGTTGAAATGCTGAAAAATGCCTCCATTTGCTTTATTTATGACCTAAGAACGTATTTATTTATTTATTTATTTATTTGTTACAACTTGGTAGAGAGTTAACAGTGAGATCGTACAGATATGATTTGTAACTATTTATGTATATAGGCAATAAGAAAATGAACACAACCCATACGATCATTCTAGACGAATGCCTAACTAGACCGAACAGCCTGTATCTGGGCATACGAAATATATAGCCTTTGTTTTTGTATGACCATAATACGGAGTACATTTGGAGATGTCGACTACAATAGGCGAATAAGTCACCTCAGGAAGTTTTAACGATAGTGATCGTTCTGTCGCCCGTGATGTGAGCGTAGAAGACTTTGAGACGATACAAATCTACCTTCCAGCAAAGCCACGAACCCGCTAAGGTCCAACTCCCTGCGGCGAGGCACTAGGAAGGTAACCCAGTAGGCCACCTCACCTCATGGCTACCAGTTTTGGCAGGATATCTCCGTCTGGAATTAATATCTAGGATACCTTCGCCCTCCCGACTGGTTACAGGACCGAAGTCGCTTGCGCGGCCTCTACCTGTTATATTACAGGGGTAATTCAATTTGAATTTATCGCGGACCTGGGTGTCCTTCTCCCGTAATGCCGCACGGTTTGGGTAGACTATAGGCCGTTTCAAGTGTGGCATGACAACAGGTCAACATCCATCCCCGCTGCTTAGGAGACAGTATATTTCCATAGTCTCTAGACTCCTTCAGCAATTAGTCACAGTGCACAACCGATTGGCGTTGCCGAACGGTGCGCAAACCGTCCAGTAGCGCCGGGAGGTAACCCCCAAGGAAAACCTAGCCACCAGCCGTGAGGCCTGAGACGCGAGAGTCTTACCCGGGGTAGCCTTCCACACGAGGAGCGTGAGCGATGAGCGCGCTGTGCCATCTAGCGGTAGGTAAAATATGGCTAATAAACAATATTAGCGTTATTTTACCTACTACTTAATAACGCATCGTGCTCATAGCTATTTATACTATTTTTTAAAAATCTAAACTTAAAAAAAAAAACTGTCTTTTTTAAAAAATTCCTATAAAAGTTGCTTAGGTCGTACTTTTTCACCCACTATAAGGATGTCACTGATTAAAAACTCATTCCGTTTATTGAGTAGAAAGGACTATTGCAAAAAACTGTACAATTCATCACATCTTCATAATTTTAAGCGGTAATCTGGGAAATACCAAACATATTTATTTGGTGGAAAAATATTTAAATTTAAAATTGTAATCATACTTTAATTAATTATTCATGTATCTTGTGGTTTCAATTTAGACAAATGCCACATTATTTAGTTACTACGAAACGCAGCCGATTTTAAAAGTCGGTAGCACCATCCGGTTTTCCTCAAGGTTGATCAAATGCCGACTTTTTCTACGAGACACACAAAAAAACGGAAATAATACAACCGAAATCTACAAATTGCAATGAAATCTTAGTATTACTGCAAACAGTAGATCTCACGTGTGTGAGACATTAAAACGTCCACCATCGTAACACGGAATAAAAAAAATAAACTTCAATAATTAGGAATAAGATTTAAAAATATATTTTAACCCTCTTCTGCAGTATTTAGACCTATATCTACGATTTTTTAAAGCCGGGGCAAAAACATAACATTTACCTCCTCTCCCCTCCAGCATTTGAGGTTAATGATTTTGAAAAAGTTACGAAACAAATTTATAGGGTGGTTTTTTTGTGACCGGGAAATAGGAACCCTTAAATAAAAGAGAATGGGCATTGTAGGACCACTTTTTCAATAGATGTAAACCATATATTAATGGTAAGACTTATTACTATAACAAAACATTTATTACTATAGCCACTGATCCTAATTATAATCCATTACTAAATTATATCCTAATAAATATGGCTAATTACCTATATCCCCCAGGGCACCTAACACATCCAGACATTGGGGCTGATGTAGGCAACCTCCCTACAGTATTTTTAATAATTATTTAAAGAACACCGTCCCAGAATACCTGAAACGATAAACTACATACGCTGTGTGGGTACAAACTGTTTATTTACTAATAATGCCCGACTTTGTCAGCAGTATATGAAGGAGGAAATACTAGGATATGTTGCTTGAACTGTGTAATATGTCTCATGATTTCATTCCCGCCCTGTTTCCTGATGCTTGTAATACGCTATGGTCAGCTGTTCAACATGGTTTGCCCAGTGACCGTACATCATAACTTACTATATTTGAAGACTTATCATCATTAATAGGCTAAGTGCCAAAAAATCTAAAATTGACTTTTTTCATTTATTTAAGAATTAATCACTCTTATAAAAATAACAGGAACCGAATGGCAAAACCTCAACCTTTTGCTTATTTGATTCTGTCACTCAACTGGGACTAGCCCGTTCTAGGATGGACAGGACTCTAATTTTACAATTAATTATGTAAAAGTTTTATTGAAATGCTCATAAAACTTAATTGCCCTAAAATATGGTCCACAAAAAAAAAAGAAAAAAAAAAAAACAGTCATATATAGTGAGACAAACAGAATTGACATAAAACTAAACTAAAGAGTAAAAGAAATCTTTAATAAAAGTCTATAGTAATATTTAATATATGTTAAGAAATATAAAAAATATTATAAAATACCTAGTCAAAAAAAAAAACAAAAGACAATTCATTGTCAAAACAATATATAACAACAAAATGAAAACCTGAAATAGTGTGCTTGTCGGAATTAACGGGTTAAGTGGCATTCAGGTATTTGAGCAACACCTTTCTAAGCTTAATTTTTCATCATAACAATTTTGTCGTTTGTCGTTTTGATCTATACAACTTTTACAGTGCTTTGTGATTAATAATATGAATAAAAAGACCTAAAAGAAAGAAGGGTGATTCTGCTCATGTTCATATGGCACAAGGGTATGAGTGGCAGAGGCAGCAATGAAATCGTTTCATGTATCCTAAAAGCTTTCAGTCAACCCGAGTTTCGATTGAAAAGAAAACTAACTCTGTTCTAACTGCAGCGGACAACATATGTAAGAACCGAACGTTAGTATCCTTGTTCATTTACTCAACTATCACAGGGAAGTTAAGTGAGGTCTACCACAAATTTTGGTCCCAGGATACTCATATTTACCATGTGATAGGGATTTCGCCCAAATTGAGAAACGTAAAAGAATCGAAAAATGCGTCGTGCCGAAGGACCTGCTGAGAACTATAGTGAATGCAACGCCATACAATCTTTCATTAGCTACTATGCTTCAACCGGAAGACATGTATGATATCAAAGCAGCGTTAAAAACGTAAATCAACACGGCTGATCTCCACATTTCTCAATACAGTTCGATTAGAATTGAAATAGCTTCACCAGGTGTTGTTCAGAGCCAAAACGATAGCCATGTTCAACGAACTATAAGATAGGAGAGCTTGTAAAGTGAAAACGTCCCTGCCCAGACTATTAAAAACTTGGCTTTGCCATCCCTTCCTAGACTTCCTTATCTATCGGCAGCTAAAAAGGATGATTTGCGCAAAATATGCCCTACATCATGAAAGAAAATCGGGATTTTTTTAAAGAGTTCATCGTTTAAAATTGTATTTTTAAACTAATAAAAGTCAAAGATACTCAATTTCACGCTAGCCCATGACAATATTCTGTAATAATAGTGTTTACGTAAAATTACAATAATAAACAATTCATTGAACCAGAAAAACTTGAGTTTTTTTTTGGCACATCTTAAATCAACTATACTTAACTCTTTCCTAAATCAACTTATACCTAACTGTTTGAAAAACAGTTAGGTATAAGTTGGGAAACTTTTGGGAATGGTTATCTTATATCATTACTTGTCTTATAGTTTAATATCATTACTTGACCTAAGTATCACAATTTGAGACACTTTTGAAAAATGGAATTTGGGGCTCAAAGTTCCGCTGCCTCGGGGCTGGTTGTTCAACATACGGAACAACATACCCCGTGATGAGGCAGGTAGTAATATCAGTAGCCTATATATATTTTAGAATGAGAAAATACAAAAGAAAAACAGAAAGGGGCAAGACCTCGGTTGAGTTATTGCGGCGTCCAGCTGATGCTGTTATCAGAGATAGCAGGAAGCTGAAAACGGTAGCTCGGGAACTAGATATATGTCACATGCCATTACTTCGTTTTGTTAAAATGTTGAAAGCTGCGTAATTATAGGCTATTGTGGGCTAAGGAATAGGGAAGGAGGATGTGTAGCCCACAATACCTCCTATTGTGGGTTACAAATCAACACAGGTGTTCAGCCCAGACTAGGAACCAGCAGTGTCTAAATATTTGTTAAAATTGGGGTAAGATTTACTGTAAAATTTGTTCACAACATCCAGACGACATATAAGGAAATCAGCGGTATTGCCACACACGCCTGAAAAATTGCTTTGGCTAAGGAATAGGGAATAAGGGAGAAGGTAAATGATAAGGGAGTAGTAAATAAAGAGGATAAGGGATTATCTAAATGAAAGAATACGAAAAATGATAAGGGAATGGCTTAGGGACAGGGTAAAGAAAAAGCAAAAGGTAAAGCAACGGACGGTAAAAACCTTATAAAACGGAGAGTACTACGTACAAGATGATGATTATAGAAAAGATAATGAAAATGATAGCCTGGAATGGTATTTGCTGCGATTTCTATTCCAACTCACAGCCAAGAAAACAATGGATTGAATGCATTTTGTGCAAGAATTGGGCACATTTAAATTGCTTGGACTCGGACAATGTTCATTCTTATTTATGTCCAAAATGCAATTTTGGACATAAATAATAATTAATATAAATTATTGCCAAAGTTGAATGTAAGAGACCGGATTAAGACTAATATTAGCGATATAAAACAGCTGTTAGTCGATCGGTCTCAACGTTATTGCAATTAATATAAAATAATAAAATTTATGACTGTTGTTAAATGGACATTATTTATAAGTTCAAAACAGTATCATTGATAATTACTAATTTAATTTAATTTCATAAATATTTTAACCTTCTAAATATTTTGTACTTATTTTAAATTAGTTTTTGTTATTTTTTTCTGAAAATCTGAAATATTTTCTTCTTTTTGTAATAAATGATACATGGATATATTATATATGATAAACGATACATGGACATATGATCGATAGTTCATCATTGCATCATTAAGTGATCAAAACTGCTAACGAAACATCTTGCCTCAACAACGGAACAACCAGTCCCATGACGGGGTAGGTTGTTCCTAGCCGACTTTTCGCAAGAAAAAGTTTCTGAGAGAGAAAGTATGGACATATTAGTCAATATGACTACACAGTTCAAAACTAGAATAAATTCTGCACCCGCATGTCTCTAAGTCCTGGAAATCAGAGTTTATTTTGGTGTTTTTTTTTACATGTATGGTAAAATCGGCACTTTGAACCCCACTCTCCCCTAATCAATCAGACCTACATTTAACGCTAAACACGTTATATTTATGTTAATTTATTGACATTTGGACATTTCAACAACTGCATACTTGAAATTTAGACTGTTAAGATACCCTATGACATTTGAGATGACATAACAATTCCAGCAATACCACACACTTCTAAATCGATTCAAGCGTTTTATTAGAAGTTATAGTAAAGTAAAAAACGGAAAACATACATAGATGAACCCTGACTATATTACCTCTCCTTTTTTTATTGGGAATTCGTGTAAAAATAGATTAACACCAATATAGTTGGATTAGGAAATAGTTTTCTTTATTCACCCCACCCAGTATATATATTTTTATAAAGAAATGTTTTTGTGTACTCGTTTTTTTGTTCTACCCCCATTAAAACGCCTACTATGTTTGAATCTAATTTAAATAATAGAAATTCTATTTATATACCTCGTTTTTAATGATCTCAAGTAACATTCTATCAAAATTAAAGAAAATCCATCTTGGCGTTTGAACGTAATTTTGTAACAAACAGACGACATGTCAAACGCCAGTCTCCGGAACAGATGAAACAGTGACCTCGCTCCGCTAGGTCAAAAAATGAAAGCTACAACTATATTTTATATGTTTTCAGGTAGTATATGCTTCTTGTGTCAGCCGATCGGCAGCATCCTATCAGGAACTATTGTGGAGTTTCTGGGTAGAAAACGAGCAATGATGGCTGTCAATATTCCTCATATTGTTGGATGGATCTTACTGTGGACTGCGCAAGATGTTGGAACACTTCTTGCTGCTACAGCACTTTTGGGTTTCGGCATTGGTCTGATGGAGGCATCTATATTTACATACATTGGAGAGATTAGGTAAAAAGATATTAAATATTCTTAAAAAGAATTATATCTAAGTAAATGCGTAATTGTTTTAGCGAACCGTCTATAAGAGGAACCCTGGTCACGTATTCGACTGTATTTTTAACGACCGGTCAATGTGGCGCTTACTTTCTCGGTACCATATTACCTTGGAGGATAGGTGCTGCCACCTGCCTGTCGATTCCCATAATCAACATCATAGCAGTCAGCTTTGTAAGTCTCGCCGGTTTGCGTCTTGGCCATATAGCCAACATATATCAGTTAAGTAGCAAAGCAATAGATAGCATTGATTTAATATTTTTTTCAGGTTCCTGAATCTCCTAGCTGGTTGTTGGCAAGAGGAAGAGATGAAGATGCGATAAAGGCCCTTCAGTGGCTCAGAGGGTGGACAGAGAGGAATGCTGTACTAAAAGAGTATGAGGAACTTAAGAAATATAATGAGTATAGCCTTAGGTAATTATTTCTTTTAAATTTTTAATTATTATTAGCGTTCCAAACGTTATAAATATAAAGAGTTATAAAGAGTTGCGTCTCTAAAGCCACTAATAAGAAGAATCAATTGCGGTACGATGTGTTTCCGCCCTTGCTGCATAAGTATTCAGTATTCAGTATTCAATTTATTCATTCAGAATATACAATAAAAGCATGAATTATCAATGAAAGCTAATTATCGCATATTAGAATTCGTCAGTTGCTAGCATATCAGAATTCGAAATTGAAATTCTAAGTGTCAACATATTTTAAAATTTTCTCCCATCTAAATGATAATTAAATAATAAATTTTAGTGAATATAGTGCAATTCTACAGTCTGGATTCACTCGCGGTTAAAACGGGACGCGTCCCGAAGGATAATCATAATCATAATCATAGTGCCAAGGGACCTGGCATATACACTGCCGTGAAGAGTCATGTGAAATAAATGGTGTTTTAGGAGTATGTCTACCGTCGGAAAATTGTCCAAAAACTGACGGGGATTTGCCAAAAGGGAAACTATCACAATTTTGTATAATGTCGGAACAAGAGACTGTGTGCTGTATTCAACACAGCCCCATGAGCAACAACACGAGATCATCAGAAAACCAGGATAAATCCAATAATGCATCTTCTATATCACCGCCTACTAGAAAAACTACCAATAAGTCACCGATCATCTCTACAATAGCTCCAGTAAAACCTCAAACATCAACACAAGCCATAACTACCAATTTCATAAATGACAGTGTGAAAAACGAACTAAATCCGAAAAAAATAGCTCTGCAATATTGAGTACAAATTTAACAATGACAGCCATTGCTGTGTTAGCGATTAATTGATTTATTTTATTTTATCTGCATCCAAACTTTTCTCTGGTCGTAACGGTCTCCGTTCCATCGGGTTCAGAAGAGGGAGGAAGAGAGAGTGCACCCGTGGTCGCGCGCCCACCTGTGCACTATAATATATCCTGCGCAATTGACTGCTTCCGAACAGTGGACTCTGAGAAGACTAAAGAAGTCACTAGAATCTACAATGCAGTCGCTGTGGCCGAACACGGCTAGAAGGATATATAATATATGTAGATATAAAACTATTAAAGCAGAAATATTAATTTGACAATAGCGTTGACTAAAGTCGGCTTTACACGGAATACAAATAAAATTTAAAAAATAGAGCTGGATTCAGCTCTATTTTTAAAAAATAGAGCTGAATCCATGTACATGAGTATACATATAAAATAAATAATTATTATAAGAATATTAACAGTCATCTTAGGCACTCTATACAAAAACTAATCACACAATAGAAAGCATCAAAATAAAATTGGAAAAAACAACTATGTTTCGTTAAACATTTTAATCTACATATTAAATATTAAATTCATAATATTATTACTTAACAATAAAAACTAAAATGAGGTACCTGAAAGTTACATATTAATGTTATTCCCATTTCAAAGAATTAGCATTCTCAAAAAAATCACCCAGCTTATAGAAAGCATGTGTGGGTTGCAGCTTTTGTTTAAAAAAATCTTTTAAATGCCTTTGTTTCCATCTTTCTTGTGGAGAGTGGTAGCTGGTTAACGAGCTTATAGCTCAAATATTCAAAGGACTTTTGTGTCTGCGTAAGGCGTACTTTAGGCAGGATAAAATCATCACGTCTGCGTGTATTGTGGGAGTGCATAATCCCGTTTACCCTTTGTTCGTTAATAGTAGATTTAGTATGTAGTATACATTTTAAAACATATTCAGACATATAGTTCGATATAACTCACAAAAATGGGGTGAATCTAGACCTCATCTAATCAACAGAAAACAATTTTTAAAAAAGTCTTGTAGTTTTAATTGTTTTTTGAAATTTTTTTTTTGCATTGGACTATTTGTGTAATTTTTCGATAAATTTTGAATTACTCTATGTTTTGCAATTACTGCAATTTTATTGAAATATACTTTATTATAATCTAAAGTAACAGGAGTTTAACAGTAGACCTAAAACAATATAAAATATTTCATCAGGCATTTTTATTTTCTTGCTTGTTTCAAAAATGCCTATTTACTCAGAATAAAACCTATATTACCCTATATTTTCAGCAAATTTTATAATTCGTCACTTTATTAGTTATTTAGATAAAATAAAAACATTGTTCTATCTCCAACACAACTTTAGAAAAAAATGTTTTTTGATTTTTTTAATTTAAAAATTTGAAGAGGTTGACTGGTAAATAAAGGTTTGAGAAGCGTTTGAGCGCGCTGCGCCATCTAGCGGCAGGAAATATAACTTATATAAACAATATTAGAGACATTTTACCTACCGCTAGATAGCACTTCGTGATCACAACTTTTCATACTAGTAAATACAGATTAAAAAAAAAACAAATTATTTTTTTTGTTGTTGTTTTTTTTAGTTTTTTATTTTTTTTTTAATCAAAAGTTGCTTATTTCGTTGTCATCCACCAAGAAAAATGCCCGTGCAGAAAAAACACCCCATATATGTATATGTATGTATGCACGATTATGACGTATGAATAAACGCAAACCAGCTCAAATTACCTACTCCAAGTCGAGCCTCCACGCACTGCAAAGCTGTCGTCAACAGCCAGTATTTAATTATGACCTTTATTTTTACGATTTCAGGTGTCAAATATGCGATGATTTAGACGACATAAAATCAGACTGCCCCCACGCGAATATGTCTAGAGGCCAAAAGTTTATACAATCGCTAGGACTGATTCTGAAGAAAGAAACTATGAGACCTTTGATGCTCGCCATTATATTCTTCGGTTGCTACAACTTCACCAGCCTGCAATCCATCAAACCGAATATGGTTAATATATTTAGGATCTTCAAACTACCGATCGATGAGCACTGGGCATCTGTGAGTTTATATATTTTTTTAGTTATGTCCAATTGGTCGGGGTAATTTAGGATATCTTTTTCTAAATCTCAGGTGGGCGTTGGAGCAGTATCAATCATAGCCACTTTTATCAGTATGTCTTTGATCAAGAAGACAGGGAAAAGGCCGTTGATGATGGTCTGCATGTCTGGTTCCTCTATCGTCGCCTTCATGATCGGAGCTTACGCATTCTATGAAATACCCCACGATATCAGTTCTTATGGCGTAATTCCTGAACGAGATGGAATTACGTGGACTC
Organism: Micropterix aruncella; assembly: GCA_944548615.1. NCBI lineage: Eukaryota > Metazoa > Arthropoda > Insecta > Lepidoptera > Micropterigidae > Micropterix > Micropterix aruncella. Next base: position 1,379,988 of record OX155962.1, read on the forward strand.
CCTTGGTTTTGTTTACTCTCCTGGTATTATTTTATGGTATTGGAATCGTTCCTATCGCATGGGTGCTTATGTCTGAAGTATTTCCGTATCGGTGAGAATCATTCCAGCATTTTTTTAAAGTAACTTCTGAGTACCAAGTCATTGATATCTCGTTTCTCTTTTCTTAAGGACAAGAGGCCACGCCTGCGGGATAGCAGCCGCCTCCTGCTACGTCTGGACCTTCATAGCGACCAAAACCTTCATCAACGTGGAACACTCGCTTCATATATACGGTTCCTTCTACTTATACGCTTCTATAACATTCGTAGGTCTCATCTACCTGTATTTCTTTCTGCCCGAAACCGAGCACAGAACCCACTCGAGCATCGAGGAAGACTTCTCAGGCGAGAAAATGAAGATATTCCCGGATGATGCCATTTTCAGGAAAGTGACTCGTCGGCTAGGAATTTCGGTCAGCGACAAAGAAACTAAATTGACCAGAAATATTAGCGTACTCGGCCGTGTTTACAGCGAGGAGCCAACTAATGGATCTACCGCTTTCGAGAAGAGCGAGAAGAGGGATCAGAGCCACACAAACGTAGCCTATGTTGGTGATAGTGTCAATGACGTACGATTGGGTAATAACGATGTTATAAAAGGTGAATCAAGTCACGTGTAAAGCATCAAATATGACACTAATAAAAGTAAGAATCGTGTTTTGATTTCAGTAGAATTTAGAGTTATTATATTTAAATAAACAATTTTTATTTTTTTGGATATTATAATATTTTATTTGTGTTAATTTCCGCTAGTACATCTTTCTGCTCATTATACATATTAATCTCAACCGACCAAAAACATCACGATATTATAAATTTGTCTAAACAATTATTATTTATAATAATTTTTAATATAAGTACTCTTTTATGTATAAATATATCGGTCTCCTTACTCATCCTGGTTTGGTCCACTCCTGGACATAGGCCTCTTCCTTCTTCTTCCATGTCTCTCTGTCAGGTACTGCCTCAGCCAGTTGGTTCCTGCTGATTTCCTGATGTAGTCTAGCCTTTGGAATTGTGGTCTCCCTACGCCTCGCTTTGTGGCTCTTGGTCTCCACTGGACAAGCCTCTTCATCCCCTTCTGAAGTGAGCTGCCCAGCCGCACTTCAGACCCACTTGGCAATGGAGGCAATTCCCAAGGATAAATACCGTCCAAGCAGAAATCTCAGCCACCTGTCAGCCGAGGGTTTCGGAGCGCAATGAAGACTATCATCAATCTCGGATGTGTGAATGTGGGAGAAATCCATCGTTAACACCTTGAACTATGAGGAAATTGCCCAGCATGATACTACAAGCGTACTTCGACCGCTCTCAAGATACAACTCCTTGCCATTGGAATAAATGGCAAAACTGTTCGTAGAATATTTTTTTTCTATAATAACTGTGCCATTTCATTACTATTCAAAGCACATCTTATTTTCGACGGGGATTTAAGATTTGCACATATCTGAAACTTTATTTAAATGCTTTTCAGCTTACACTTTCAGACCCCAATAGCCTCGCACGTTAAAGTTATTCAGAATATATTTCATGTCCCCTTTAAAACAATACCCCAAGCAAAGTGGGGTGCTGTAATCTATAGCGGGCGAACCCGTCACCCCAGAGAGTATAAAGATATTGATAGTTCTTTAAACCTGGAATGAACATAGAGACTTGGGACGAAGACAGTCCACTATCTAGCCACACCATTATGCCCATAAGAGACCAAAGCCTAACCGCGAGACACTGGGAAGTACACCCAGCGGGCCATGATTTGGCCGGAATCCTCCGTGCTACCGTCTGGTTACGGGTCCGAAGTCACTTCCGCGACTTTTACCTGACGTGCATTCAGCGGTAATCCAGTTTAAATTATCGCGGACCATGGCGTCCTTTGCCCGTCTACCACTTGGAATCGGGTGGCCAACTGGTCGTTTCAAGAGTGGCTGGCAGATCAACATCCACCCGAGCTGAAATAGGAAACGGGGAGCTAAGGGGCCCTTACTGAGTTGGCCACGAAGACCCATTCTGTTCAGGGTTGGTCACACTCACGGATCAACACCCATCCGACGGCCTCTACGCATGAAGTGCGAGCCTGGGTAGGACTCTCCTTATGGTTAGTTTCCCCTAGGAATCAATCTTCTGGCACTCCTGGACGGTCTGCGCTCCGTGCGGCATTGCCAATCGATTACGCACGCTGACTAACAGTCCGGAGAGTCTGGAAGCAGTACTGTTTCCTATAGAGCGGGGGTGCTCTTGAAACGACCATCGGCTACCCGATCCTGGGTGAATAGCCGGGCAAAGGATGCCGTGGTCAGCGATAGATTCGGTATACACCGTTTTACCGCATCGTAAGGGAGAGGACCGCGCAAGCGACCTCGAACTCGTAACCAATCGAGAGACTGGAGTAATCTGGTCGCAAATGGAAGTAAGGGCGTGAGTGTAAGCCCGCTGGGTAGCATTCCTGGCTATCTCGCGGTTAAGGCGTTGACCTCTTGCGAGCTTGTGGCGGAGCTTGATGGTGGACTGTTTTAGTCCAAGTCTTCTGCACTTACTTCAGGGAGACAGAACGACTAATCGTTAAAACTTCCTGAGGTGACGGGCTCGCCTGCTGTAGTTGACAACTCTAGTTGCAATAAGAAACGGTATATCATTTCATGTTCCCTTCAGTTATTCACCGGAAAAACACAGTCGAAAGGCTGTCGACTGGCAGTCTGTAGGCGGCCTACCAGGAGCGCACGTAGGGAGTACCCCCAGAGGCACCGATCCACTATGCCATGGCGGGGGAAACAGAGTCCTTACCGGGGTTGGCCTTCTTTGAGGTGGCCACTGGATATGAGTTGAACCGTAAGTTAAGCCGACCAGAGTTAACGAACATGTCTTAAGGCCCTAACTGCACTAGAACCCGTCACCTCAGAAAGTTCTAACAGTATTAGATCGTAAAACCTCGCGTAAAGTAAACGTAGAAGACTTGAGACGTAAACAGTGCACTGTCTAGTTAACGCTACTCGCCCGTAAGAAGCCAACCAGAGGGCCGACATCAACCAGAGGGCCGACACTCGCGCCTTTGGCGGCCATCTCCCTTACGCAGCGGTGATACGGTGTCTACCGAATCAAACGCGGACCACGGCATCCTTTGCCCGGCTGTTCAGCCGGTATCGGGTAGGTAGCCGGTTGGGCGTTGCAAGAGCAGTTGCCGGAAGGTTAACAACAACCCCCACTATATAAGAAAACAATGCCGTTTCCATACTCCTTCGGCTGTTATTCGGAATACACATTCGATTGGCTGACGCCGCACGGTGCGCAAATCGTCCGGAGCGACCAAAGGTTAACTCCTAGGGGAAACTGGCCCGCAGGCCAGTGTCCTACCCGGACTCGCACTTCTGCGTGGAGGCCGCCAGATGAGTGGTTACCCGTGAGTTTGGCCGACCCTTATACAACATAAGTCTTATAGTCGCCGAACTGAAACAGGGCCTATTAGCTCCCGTTAGTTCTCCTTGCACTTCTAGGTATATTCTGTCTGACTCCAAGGCGGCGTTTGATCAAGGATGGTACCCTTACTACGATAACAAAGTCCTTACTGTTGTTCTCGAGGTAATTAGCCTCTCAGTGACTCGTGTCAACAACATGCTCTGACAGTACTCTCCGAACAGTTTGTGCGCTATGACTCTAAAGGCAAAAAAAAATAAGCTACAAAGCCTTTCCCGATAATCGAGAAAACTTCAGATTGGGTTCTGCAGGTCGATTAGGTCTCAAAGCAGTATCAATTCCCGTGTATCATGTGTTGGGATGCACAGCCCTTCGTCCAGATGTAACCCCTTACTCCATATTTTAGAAGATTGCCCCCAATGTAGATTTGACTGTATGGCAATAAAAATCCCAAAAGACCACGAGTACAGATTAAATAAACACCATGATCTCGCAAAGTTATCACCCGGAAAAAACGCCATCGTTCACCTTCACGCGGTGGAAGTTAGCGCTCGTGGCCTGCCAGCCAAATCTCTCTTAATAAATCTTGGTCTCTCCATGAAAACAATTAACTTATTCCTAGAAAAAATATCTGAAACCGCAATTTCCTCATGTTAAATTGTATGGCTTCGAATGTGAAGTGAGTGGCGGATAAGGTGAGTGCTCACATGTGGCAAGACTGCTGTCCTAAGCCTGCAATAGCCGGAGTCTTAGTTCGGAGTCTTCTGCTCACTTCCCAGAAGGGCAATAATAGTATTACGATGGTCCGAACACCAGTCGGTGAATTCCATGGCAGCCCCGTTTGTATTTATTATCAGTTTTGTTGTTTAGCTTCAATCATTTTTGTCTCATAAACTAACTATGAGGAACTGAAGATTTTTTTACGTCATTTGTTCGCAAGCAATAAAATAATTATTCGTAGTAAGTATTAATTTATTTATATCACTATCAAATATATTTAGAGACTACGAAACTTGTGTTATTAACATTTTAAAAATACTTAATTTACAAATACTTAGAAAAATATTTATCATCACATAAATTTAATGTTAATTTATATATTACAATCACATCGCCAAACATATACATAAGCGGTTTGAACATCTCGTATTTATATTTACATTAATGTAAAATTATATTTTACAATATATTTACATAATAGGAATAAAATTATATGTAATAATGACGTTAACATGATAATTATTGTAATGAAAGAAATTAGAAATAGGTTGACAGATATTTATGTATCTTGGAATATTTATCATTTGTACAAATATTAGTAGAAATATTGGATATGATAAATTTGAAACAAGGTGGGTTCTATATAACCAAAAAGTTCCAAAATTCCCTCCAAAATTGTAAGAATGAAAAAAAATCTCAACAGCATGGTTAATAGCTAAAGTTTCATTTAGGAATTAGATGAATTAAATGCAATGTTTTTTATTTCTACTATATGACATGAAAGTAAGGACCCTCATATGGAATACCCATCTAATGAGTTAATAAGATTTAGGTATTTAAATACTCCGTAGCTAGTGGTAAATACTAAACAGGGTATTCGGTTGCTCAATGCCATAGCAAGTTTTTGCACCGCTTCTGCGCCGACGACATGCATGTGGCGCTGATAGCATTATCAGGCGACACTAATTGGAATATATTTTCCGATCAGCAATAACTTTCATAATGAATGTTTTTTTTAAAGGATTGATTGATTATAAAAACCCTATAATTTAACCAATGATAACAATAATAACATTCAATTATTAGTGCCATCTATCACATTTTTATATAGACTGATTACATCACAGAGACAATACGGTGAGATTGAAATGCCGCCATTTAGTCTATTTGAACTTTGAAGCGCGTAGTTATTATGTATTGAAACCTGTATACTAAATAAAAAATTGACAAGTGAATTTAGAATTTCTTTTGTTTTTACACGACTGACCAACAAGCAAGAGTGTAATGTGGTCAAGGTTCATCTATTTTTTCCGTTTCTTTATTCCACCATAACTTCTAAAAGCTCGAACCGATTTTCAATGTGTAGTTTTGTTAAAATCGTTGTCATGCTGAGTGCCATAGGTTACTTTAACTGTCCAAATATGAAGTAGGTAGGTAATCGTCTAAATGACGAAATGTTTAAATATCAATAATTTAACATAAACATATCGTGTTTAGTGTCAAATTAAGTCAGGTTGAGTACATTCCGAAAATATACATGTATCTACATACATGGATAAGTACATACACCCCAAATATTTCATAAAAAAACGTATTTTTTTAATTATATATAAAATAGTTTACTTTCTGTGGCGGCAGTCGTGTTTTTTTATTCTTCTTGATATATTTACTTGTAATATTTATATATTTTATTGTGAGATAGGTGCGTTTAAAACGCCATTTATTGTCTTACTGAATATAAGAGAAAAGTTTGGAACTATGACTGCCATCTACACAGTGCGTTTCGCAGTCAAATCCTAGCTGCCAAGACGTAGTACGGTATTAAGCAATCAAATGCCCTTGTTTTAAGGATGTGGCTATTTTCAAAAGATTCTAGCACAAAAATCAATATATGTAGTTGTTGGTTGCGCTCAAAGCATCTTTTGCATCAGCATTTGATTAGTGTATGTGGATGTTCGATTTCACTGACAGATGTTGATTCCAAAGAAGAAGAAGAACGACTTGAACGCTGCCAGTACTGCGTTTGCTCGAAAATGCCTACCCCCCGCTAGTTTTTATAATCAACCGCCGCGCTGTCGGAGCGACAGCATATATATTTTTTAGAGGTTTTTAAACCGCTCCGCAAAATCAGAATAAAACTCCGCGAAAAAACTAATCCTCGTCGAGTGGGTCGTGTGTGGGACATTTTCGAAGATACCTGCATGAGAAATCCACCAGCAGGCACCTCGAGGGTCCGTAGCAGTGCTGGGACTTCCAGATAGGCGAGGATCATCATCACAGGTCAGTCGGTGTTTTACAGACATATATCTGATTACGTGTTGATGTTTGAGGGATTTGCGCGCATCCATTTCGTCTCATTTTGTAAAGTACCCACATATTAGTATCTATTTCTTTATTTTATTTATTTTAGTATAATTTATTCACGGTTATGATCTCGCCGTTGTTCGACTACTTACACGTTGAACAACCAGTTGTAACTAAGTGAATGCATGAGTCGTAATATCACAATGTTAATTTCTTTGCCAAATTAGTCCTATCAAAACTTTAGTCAATAAGACGATGAATCTAGCTGATTAAAAGTACCTTGAAATGTCAGACTATTAATTAACCAGCTTCAACAGATGTTCGTCATGAAAGTAATTACTCTCCCCCAGGCTAATTACTTTTTTACATTAATGCGTCTTGCTTATATTTGGAAATGTAATTAATGATCGGCTACCCGGCCCGTAATGAGGCATTTATTTAATCTTGATGCTTCGCCAAAGAATTTGAAACATTTTCGTTGACGCGAGAGCTAGAAGGAGAAGTTTGCGCCAAGTTGACATTCCAACTAAGCGAGTTTTGGAAGTTCGGTGAGGTGGTTTTTACGAGATTTCTAGTGGAACTCGAAAATATCAACCAAGTTAATAACAACGTTGTATAAAGTCAGCCATCTCCTAAATAGGAAAAAGTATTTGAAGATGGGAATTGTACAGACAACAGGGAGCTAATGGGCACAGTGCAGTTGAACCGTTATGACCCATGTGTTAGGGTCGGCCGAACTCACAGGTCAACACCCATCCGGCAGCCTCCAAGCAGAAGCGCGAACTCGGGTAGGACTCTATGTTTGCGGGTCAGGCCCTAGGAATCGTAGCTCAGGACGGTTTGCGCTCCTGGACGGTTTGCGCACCGTGTTGCGTTAGCCAATCACCTGTGCATTTCAACAGATAGCCAGGGGAGTTCTGAAACGGCTATGTTTCCTATAGAGCGGGGACGATGTTTATCTTGTGGCATCCACTCTTGAAACGACCATTCGGCTACCCGATATCGGGTGAACAGCCGGGCAAAGGACGCCGTGGACCTCGATAGATTCGGTAGACACCGAATCACCGCTACACAAGGCAGAGGACCGCGCAAGCGACCTCGAACCCGTAACCAGGCGCGAGGTCGAGAAATCTGGCTGTAACTGGAAGTAAAGTCTCGAGTGTCGGCCGCTGGGTGAAAACCCGGTTTCTCGCGGTAAGGAGTTGGCTTCTTACGTGCGAGTGGCGTAACTAGGCAGTGGACTGTTTTCGTCACAAGTCTCCTAGGCTCACCTCACGGGAAACAGAACGATCAAATATCGCAAAAACTTCCTGAGTTGACGGGTTAGCCCGTTGTAGTTGACAGCTGCAGTTTTGAAGACAACAACGTGGCATAAATCAGTATAATACACCTTCATAGGCTGTTAAAACACAAATCGAAATAAATTTCCTATGCGACGAGAGATGTTGATGATAATCTCACTGCTCTATCAGATCTCTTTTCCTCAACCATTAGACGTTGTTGATTTTATTCAATTTAATGACAAAGCGAATGCAACAAAAAGAATCTTAAATTTAGCTCTTGTGAATTTTGACAGAAAAGTGCAAAATCCTTCCGATTCTAAAAGATGATGCTTAGGTACCATCCGTCATTTGATATTTTAATTCCGATGCAAACCTTTTATAACTTCAAATATCTTTATAAGTAATAGGTATAAAAAATCGGATTATCATTGATTATATAGCGTATTAGATTGCTCAATTCCGTACTACGATTTAGCAGCTAGAATTTTCCTACGAAACGCAACGCGTAGATGACACTCAAATTTTAGAAAATTCAATAATATTCTCTTATGTTCAATATTGAGGGTTTCGTGGTATAACAGTATAGCGGCGCAATTTAGATGGCGAGCTAAACACGCTTATATGGTATCCTTATCTCGAAATAATATAATTAAATAGAACACTAAAATCACAGGTACTGTTATTTTAATTTTATTAATTAAATATATAAATTTTTAATTTGGTGTAACGGTTTAATTCAATAATAATTACGCACTTTGGTTTCCAGACAGACTAATAAATGGCATTCTATCTTCCCGTATTATTTATGTGGTTCCGTATTATTTATGTCATGATTTCCGTATTAATCAGCCTAAATAAAAAATGCGATAAATTGCACTAATAATTAAATGTTATTATTGTTATCATAATCAATCAATCTTTTATAAAAAACATACATAATCAGTTATATTACAGATGCCAAATAAATTTCTATTAGTTTCGCTGACAGTGTTATCGGCACCAGCTGCACTTCGCCAGCGCAAAAGGTTTGCCAAAATGTACTACAGAGTTTAACAATCTAATACTATATAAAATTAATGGGATGGTCCATCCCTTAAGCTGCAACCATATGTAGAACTACTTGTCCAACCGAAGTGGTGAAATGTGGTGCAATCGGCCTAGTGATGTAACTAGTTCAACAAATGTAGACCAGTATTAAAAAAATGGGTAGAGGAATGAAAGCAGATATGTTCAAAATGCAGAAGAAGAAAAAAGACATTGAGAAAAATATGTTGAAAAAAAAGAAATCAATATTCACTTAAATATCTGTCAGAACACGGTAATGGGCTATTTGTATACGTTGGATTAGGGAGGCTACTGAATTCGTGGACGATATACTTTTTTTTTCTTTTTCTCCAACTTGCTCTGTGTGTGTCTGTAGTGTCTTTTTCTGTATTCAAAATATTGACTGCCACTCGTGCTTGCTTAAGTCATTTATCCACCCATACTATAACTCCCTGTCTGAATTGAGCGTAATGCTTGAACAACCATCAGCTTTGCGATGTATATGATCGGCCCAATACCGATTTAATGTGTCTAATTCATTGTTAGATTCCACATTGGATGAAAAACTCATACTTGAGCAAGGCCACCATTATGGCACTTAAGGTCAGTGGCCTGAATCTTGGTTACTATGAGAGAATCAGAGTCCCGGCTCTGCTCGTTAGTAGCTATGTCCCTGAAGAATACACTTCGCGACTTTTGAAGGTCGCTCTTCATGGAGTCCATGCTGACGATCCGCTTCTTCGTGTAATTATTGTTCTTTCCGTTCACGTGTACCACCTTAGTCTTTTCCAAATCGCCACGGTAAGAACAGGCGTAGTACGAATGGTACTTATCGTATCTCAAAGTGCCGCAGCAGGTCTTCGAAGTTATGATGGCCTTGAAACCAGCTCTGAACTTCTTGTTGAAGAATGCGTATATGAACGGGTTTATGCAGGAGTTGGAGACGCCGAGCCACTGCGTCACCGGAATCAATTTCGCTATAACTCCGTTGGCGTTTTCCAGGTCTGCTGATAGTCCAAATTTTATGATACAGAATATGACGTAGAGGGGGAGCCACGAGAGCGCAAACGTGATGATTACCACCAGCAGCATTTTGAGGACCTGCAAGCAAAAAAGAAAAACGTTTTAATAAAACTATGTAGCGTTCACGTGGATTAAGTTGGTTGCTGGAAAGCATCAAAGACATCAAATATATCGCGATCGTCACAGCAATATCTTGATATATGACAATAAAAAGATCTGAATGAAGAATTGAATTGAATTGAATTAAATCTAAAACCTATTCATCTTTACAAATTCTTGAGGGCCGCACTGTAAGTTTCCGGAGTTTAGGGTTCCATAATGGTTTAGCTTGTCTACCAGGGTATTGATGTTTATACAGTCGAATGCTTTGCTTAGATCGCAGAACAGTCCTGCTGAAAGCATCTTCTTGTTTCGACTATTCTCAATCATGAAACATGCATACAGCGCGGCATCCTGTGTAGATTTTTTTTTTGTCCGGAATCCATATTGACTGTCTGAAATGACCACAAATTTTTCAAGGAAACCATTTAGTCGTTTTTCGGTGACCTTCTCCAAAATTTTTGAGAAATTGCTCAGTAGGGCTACGGGTCGATAATTTTCTACGCTCGTGGGATCGCCGTCTTTTATATATCGGTGTAATCTTGGCTACTTTATGACAATCTGGAAATATTCCCTCTGAAAAGCTTAAATTGTAAAGATATGTTAGACAAGATGCCAGTACACGTTTATGGATTTTAATTACGCTAACAGGTATATAATCGAGACCAGTTGATTTTTTGTTCTTTGAAGAGTCGATGCATTTTTCTATTTCTTGATTGTTGATTGATAGTTTGATCCTTATTAAATGTAGTCTATGTAGAACTCTTTGGATGCTTTCTATTTTTCTAGATTTCACATATTTTCGTTATTGAATTGCTGATTCTCTATGTTTTTCATTATTTCTGTTTATTTTTATTTTTCTAGTTTTTATGTCTGTTATTTTTTAATTTCTATATTTTTTTTTAAATATTAGTTTTTTATACACTTTTTTTATAATTTGAAATGTAATTTCATTTGTAGAAATACTATTTTTTGTTATATGTAATTTCTATAACCAGATCGAGTTATTGAAAATAAATTTTTCTTATTTCTTATTTCAAATGGAACCTGTTGAGGTTAAGCCACTAAGTCCTATGCGTTTAGGGTAGGTCAATCTCATGGGTCAACAACCATCCGGCGGCCTCCGCACAGAAGTGGGAGCCCAGGTAGAAATCTGGCCTGCAGGCCAGTTTCCCCTAGGAGTCAATCTACGGGCGCTCCTAGACGGTTTTCGCACCGTGCGGCGTCAGCCATTCGATTATCCATTCCGACTGATAGCCTGGTGGAGTCTGGACACAGTATGTTTCCTATAGAGTAGGGGTAGTTGTTAACCTTACGGCACGGAGCAGCGTGCCTTACGGCAACTGCTCTTGACACGACCAATCGGCTACCCGATACCGTGTGAACAGCCGGGCAAAGGATCCCCTGTTCCGCGATGGATTTGGTAGACACCGTATCACCGCTACGTAAGGGAGAGACCAGAGAAATCTGGTTGCAAATGGAAATAAGGGCGCGAGTGTCGGCCCGATGGGTGCATTGGCTTCTTACGGGCGAGTGGCGTAACTAGACAGTGGACTGTTTTCGTCCCAAGTCTTCTACACTCACCTCACGGGAGATAGAACGATCTAAAATCGTTAAAACTTCATGCGGTGATGGGTTCGCCTATTGTGGTTGACAGCTCTATCTGGAAGTTGCCGGAAGTGGCAGTAATTAGAAAAGATACAATGAGTGGCTAAAAACAATGCAATGTTTTCATTTTATTTTTTTTATTCTGTAAACAAACTTTGTGATGTAACAGTCACGAAAAATACAAAATAAAATATGACTAATGAGATGTTTATACTCTTTATTGTTAAAAATGCGTTAATTTTAAATATTTATTTATTAGTAATTTTAATATATGAGAGAAAAGAGAAAAAACCGAAGAAGGATTTGAAATTTTGCGCTGAAGATAAATGAAAAATATGTTATAGAAACATATAACTATGTTATATGTTATAGAAAAATATGTTATAGAAACGTTACTATCTGTTCATGGTAACTCTTTATGGCATTAATAAGACATTAGATAGGAGACGGAGGGACCAAGGACTGAAATTATTATCTAATGGTTTCCTCGAAGTGACTTTTATCGGAAGCAAAAATAACAGCGTACCCGGAACCTGTCATGTTACACGTTGTTATAGTTCTGTTTATAACGGAGTTCTTGGTATGGTTGGAGTTGAATCTCTTTATATAAAACAAAGGCCGGTTCCGTGTAATGCGAGCAAAAGCGAGAACAGATATATTTTCGACCGGATATACAATGTGAAAAACATTATTGGTTATATTGTAGAGGAACATCATATCATAGGTTGTACGTATATTTTCAAGACTACCAATTTTAAAAGGAGTTAATCTGCCCTTGTACGACTACAAGCAAATTTATTTAGCCTAAATTCTCGAAATATTTTCTAAGTCCTCCAAGCGGATATAAATCTTCATAAGAACTACGCCAACCACCGTATCTATATCCACTCGGATAGCAAGGCAGCTCTTATGGCACTAGCCTCAAATACTGTTAATTCAAAGCTAGTGCAAAACTGCGTATCACTACTGAATTCTCTGGGCGAAAAGAACAGGGTAATTCTAAGATGTGTTCCCGGCCATGCAGGAATCGAAGGAAATGAAAAAGCCGACGAACTTGCTAAGACGGGGGCAAAGGGAACGTTATACGGCCCTGAAACTTGCTGTGGCGTACCAAAAAGCCTTGCAAACCTAATGCTCAAATAAATATGTTTAGAACAATCCGTCAACCACTGGAACAACACGCCAGGGTTGAATCAATCCAAAGTGCTAATTAAGGCTTACGACCCTATCGTGTGAGGCCTTATCGCTAAATAGGAACAATCTACGCATACTGGTGAGGGCGCTCACGGGGCATTGTGGCCTTAACAAACACATGTACAACCTCAAACTCCGAGACACAAAAATGTCCAGGTTCTGCCAAGGGGCAGAGGAAACTCCCCTGCACGTCATGTGCGAGTGCGGCCCGCAGTAGAGTAAAAGATACATCTACTTGGGTGGTCATTACCTCCAACCTGAGGAGGTAAAACAATCTAGCGCTAAAAGCCTGTTGCGGTTCTTAAATGATAGGAGGCTTAGCGCAGAACTATAGTAGGTAGCGAACACAATATATCAGCAATGGTCGCAGTGTTACAAGGCTCATAAAGACTTAAAAAAAGCCCCACCCAACAAATAAATAAGTCCTCCAAAATATTCTCCATGTACACTTTATCATACGTATAAACCATTTTTTTACAATATTTATTTCACCCCTCCGCGGTGACCACGGAAACTTCTTCGACAGTCTCTACGCTTACGCTTACGCCGCAAGGTGCGCAGATCGTCCAGGAGTGCCAGAAGGTTGATTCCTAGGGGAAACTAGCCCTAAGGCCAGTCCTGCCCGGGCTCGCACTCCATGCGTGGAGGCCGCCGGATGGGTGTTGAGCCGTGAGTCTGACCAACCTTGAACAGAATGAGTCTTCGTGGCCAACTCAGCAATGGCCCATTAGCTCCCATTCTGACTAACAGTCGGGCGACTCTGGAAACAGGTATACTATCTCCTATAGAGCGGGAGTAGTTCACCTTACGGCGACACCTCTTGAAACGACCATCGGCTACCCGATTCCGGGTGAACAGCCGGGCAAAGGATGCCGTGATCGGCGATAGATTCGGTAGACACCGTTTCACCGCTTCGTAAGGGAGACGACCGCGCAAGCGATCTCGAACTCGTAACCAGTCGGGAGACCGGAGTAATCTGGTTGCAACTGGTAGTAAGGGCGCGAGTGTTGGCCCGCTGGGTAACTTACCTGTCTACCTCGCGATTAAGGCGTTGGCCTTTTATGGGCATGTGGCGGAGCTTGACGGTGGACTGTTTTGTCCTAAGTCTTCTGCGCTCACCTCACGGGAAACAGAATGATCAAATTTCGTTAAAACGTACTGAGGTGACGGGTTCGACCGTTGTAGTCGACAGCTCTAGTTGTTGGCCAACCATTCCACAGTTGATATTGACGAGCAAAGTGGAACCACCACTAACGCCAGGTACATGAAGCTATCTTGAATCAATGACCAGAATGGAGGATGGAGAAATCCATCCAAATCTGGTAGTAAGGGCACTAGGTCGACCAGCTGTCTGTACTACCCAGCATTTCGCGGTGAGGCGTTTTACTCTTACTCTGGTCTTTTACCTGATTTTAATGGGATACAGCATAGCTCGATGTCGTTATAACTCACTTGGGGTGGAGGCATCGTCTGTACTAATTAACTCACTTCGATGTGCCAATAACCATCTTTAAACAAACCCCAACAAGTGTCATGTTATAACTTTCTCAAGAAAAAATCGATATACTTTTAGTTATAGATTAAACGATGCTAATTTAATTTAAGCATAAAAAACTATGGGGTGATGCTTGAGAATAAGATACTATTTGCAGAGCATAAAGATAACGTCGTCACTTTTAACGTCACGTCGTCCTTTCAACTTTTTATTGGTATATTCAGGGCTTCATTAGATTAAAATCTCCAGATGCGTTCAATCTACTATTTAATTCATACGTAAGAAGCCAGCTCTAGTTCGCCTCGATTATCTGTAATCCGCAGTATAATAAATAGATAGGCCGAATTAAAGAAGTCCGGGGAAGATTGCTTAAACGCTTTACATTCTTCTCCTGTAAAAAGCCGTCTAATAACGGATTCCGGATTCGTAATAACGAATTGTTGCTAGTACAGAATTGTAGGACATTTATCAATCTCGCTTTTGTTCTCAAGCTACGAAATAACGCCGTAGTAGTGAAAGATATACTGGCATAAATATATTGTAATGTTTCCACTCGATTCATATTTATAGCTTCTTAATTCAGTTGTAAAATTGAAAATCATAATATGTAAATCATCTAGGCTGGTTTAAATTATAATATATCATAAACGTTAAAAGATAAACTACTTGTAAAATTATAGAAATATTATATAATACGAACACTCACGATTAACACGAATGTCTCCATCTAACACTTGGACAGTCCATACCTCCTGAGTAGGGTAAGCATACGAGCGCCTTCCCGACTCGCACGCGCTCACTCAACTTTTTACGTACCAAGGTTTAACACTAACTATGGTTCCAATTCGTTATTGACGCGCGTTATGCATGCATACAATGTATGCTTTAACGATATTGACATATATAAACAATCAAAATAGTCGATCCTTTGTTAAGGAGGTACGTGAAAAGCTGATTATCAGATCGGATTTAATTAGCATGCACATATGTACAAGCACTCACAATCACATTCGCACTACAGATACACACACCCACACACACATACATACACACACACACATACATACACACACACACACACACCCACACCTACACGCTCTCCATCACACAAACACACACCAACACCCATACACTCGCACATAGCGATTTTAACTGTTAGTTTTAAATTCTTTTTGGTTTTCTTTGTATTGTACTGTTTAGCACATTTTGTAATCCTTATATAGCAAATAATTTAAAACTTCATTGGCTTTACTACTGGTATATATTATGCTTATACGTATTTTTTTATGCTGTATGTTTTTTACAAAAATAAAAATAAAAAATTAAAAAAATGCCTCATTCAGTGGTTGATTAGTAAAGGAAGAACGAAAACTGAATGTATCAACATGACATTTAAAAAAAAAAACGAATGTCTCCATCTAACACTTTCCCGGAAAAAGACAACCCTACTCCTCTTCCCCCGCCCGCCCACCAAACCCTAAACCTCCTCCCCCCCTAAACAGCCCTCTCCCTTTCAAATCCTACCCCAACTCATACCCCCCCCCCCAACCTCCCACTCCCCGTCGCCTATCCTCCCAACACCCCACTTCCCCTTAACTTCCGAATCAATCCTAGCCGTAAAAAATCGAATCAATCCTAACCATAATAAATACCTCAATGCTGTTTCACTTAATACTCATATACCCAATCTAACCACCCAAATATTAATTCTACCCCCCCCCCCCCACCGCCCACCAAACCTCCTTTCCCTCAAACTCCCAACTCCCCCAAACCTCCCTTCCCCAAACACCACCCCGCAAACCCCCTTTGCATCCTAAGCACTTAGGTATCTATTAAAGCACTCTAGATAAAGCGGAATAGGAACCCACGGAAGAAGAAGACTATTTTCGTCTGGTACTTTATACATCCTGAGTACTTGGTATATTTTCTTTGAAGCTGAAGCATTCTAGATAAGGCGGGATACGAACCCACGAAAGAAGAAGAATATCGGAAGAAAAAAGTATTTTCGAGCCTTCCCCCCTGCCCCTCTTGATACTGGTTGATTATGAAAGGAAATCTAATATATTTACAGTATTTTTTTATTATAGTATTTTCGTGGTATTAAATGGCCATTTTTAATATGGTTTGTTTCTCGGTTAGCCTCGGGCGGCTCGACGATATTATTTGATTAAAATGTATGTCGTAATTTTTTATGTGTCGCTTATAAAGGATGTTTTTTTATAGAGGTGTAGGACTTTGAAATGGAATAAAAGAAAGATGAATTATTTAAATTGGCATTAAATTTACTTTATTCGAAAGATAATCTTCTGGCATTATAATTTAAATATGACTTCTGGCATATGACCGCCACGGCTGGCTCGGACGTAGTCTAATCTGGAGGTCGTTTTCGAGGACTTTTGTGGCCGTATATCGGCAATAACGCGGCGAATGTTGTCCTCCAAGTGATCAATCGTTTCGGGCTCATCGGCGTAGACTAGCGAGCGACTTCACATATCCCCACAGAAAATAGTCTAGCGGCGTTAAATCGCACGATCTTGGAGGCCACTTCACGGGTCCGAAACGTGAAACTATGCGGTTACCAAACGTAGCGTGACGACGTCCAAACGACGTAATATTTATTTCGCCTGCAAGCATAGAGTGCTCTGTATGTCGCATGGAAAAAAAACTAAAACACTCCCTTTCAGCAAAATAAACAAAATCCGATATTGTTATTAGTAGCTTATTAACTACCATAAATTCATGCTTGCGTTTTAGGGACTATGCTCTAGAAAGGGCCAACTTCAGCTAGCAGAAAGGCGACCCAGTGCGCGACCTTTTAATGTGCATTTGGTACCGGTCACTTGCGGTTGTTTGTATGTTGTATTTTCAATTACACAGCTTTGGATTCTCTCATTCAAAGTATGTATTTATACTTAACAGAAATAAATCGTATAAGTACACGTAATGAATTTGTGAATAACTTCTATCAAATTTAAAATGACTTCCACAGTCTGTGACATTCTGGAATTAAAAAACTTTGACTATAACTAAATACATGCAATCTAGTAGGGTGACAAAATTTATTTATTTATTTATTTATTTATTTATTTATTTTCAGGAAAACCAACAGCTAATTATAATTTAACAATGCCGGAGTAACATAGCAGAGAGCCAATTAAAGGTTTTCACGTTTAAATAACGTTGTAGAAACATATGTGTTCTTTCAATTAAAGCTATCGATTAAGAATTCATCAAAAATTATTCAACAATGCTAAAAAATTCACTGTTCAGCCGCTGCCTAGCTGAGTTAACACTCGTACAGAATAGATCAAAGTCAAAGCGTTTAATCATGTCATTGAAATTGTCACTTGTTCGCCACAGAAATGCATTTTGCCTATATTTGGTACCAGCATGAGGAACATGAAGAGTAGGGTTAAATCTATTGAGTTTGGAAGGAACATGGAGATTAATTTTATTTAGTAAGTCAGGACAGTTAATATTATTGGAGGTATTTTTTAGCAAAAAGGTTAAGTCCGCGGTTATATAAAATCCACACTAATCTCATCTAATCTGCATCGCAAAATAAAATAAAATAAATATTATTATTATCATTTATACTGTGTTTTTAAAATCAAAATCTGCTACTTTTTTTGGGTGATTTTATAAAATTAATAAAAACTGTTGTCTTCTATCAAAAAAATATTGCAAAACAAAATTAATAAAACTACGTGTTTAAAAAGTGTTCCAAGGTACAACAGCCTCTCCTAATAATTTCTCAACCTGTTTCGTATCTTACTCCACGCGTCGCCATCAAAATGTTGTGATGTTATCTCGTGCGTAATTTCTGACCAAGTTTTCCCTGATGCATAATCGTCTGGAAAGTTTTCGCAGTTGCCAAAGGTCAGTAGCGAACTTTTGACAATTAAGCTGTTCTTTTCATAATCCGTATTTCGAGCACAACTTAGTTCAAGAACTCGTGGCCATTGTTCGTCCGGAATTTTGAGCAGGGATCTTATTAATAGTAAAACCCAAATCTGCAGACCACAATACGCTAATCTCTCCGTGAGGGATTAGTGATTACGGTGAGATAAACTGGTGAGTTAACGCGTCTTGAAATTTAGTCACTGGTGGTGCTGCATTATAAGTAATTAAAAAATATATTAAGCAAAGCAATAAAATTAAAATCTGGTTCTCTCCCTCTCTGACTCTGTCAAAATACCGGACAGGGAAGAGTAGGTAGAAAACAGCGTTTGCTAGAAAAATAGTGAAATGATTTGGAACACCGATGGCGAAAAAACTCAGAAAACCTAAGTAGTTGCGTTCTTTCCTTGTGGTAATTAAACCGGAAAGACAATCACATCAGCAATAACAACAATTTGGAAATCGTATAATCATGATATGAAGGGTCGCAGCCAAGTGAGGCACATACGATAGCGGATTATCGAATCGCACATTCAACGAGATAGACTTGAAAATGTTGAGTACCAGTCTTGATCAGTATCTTTCTTGGCAGTCACAGATCAATGAAGTCAGCAAACGCATCTTTGCTGGTTTTTGAAGTCTTTGGTAGTTGCAAAGGTTTTTACCGGTGGAGGTTAAGAAGACCATAGATCAAACACTATTATTGCCTATACTAGACTATGCCGATTTGCTACCTTGACGTCACTGAAGCCATCCTCGACAGTATGCATTAGGTATATCTACAATGCGACAAAATTTGATCACTTTTCTGAGTATAGAATAAGACTAGAAGTAGAAACCTGCTTGTTATTTCCTTTCTTTATGGCATCCTCAACAATCCCACCGCTCCCTCCTACCTAACCGAAAAATTCACTCACTTAGAAAGTCATGATCTTTCACTCCGATCTAGTCAGGATGGTAAAATCGCGATTCCTACTCACAATTCTTCTTTTTTTAGATATTCCTTCACCGTTTATGCGGCCAGATCATGGAACCAGCTCCCGTACAATATCAGAAACGCACCAACGGTTTCTAGTCTTCGAGTGTCTCTGAAAATGTTTTTCATGTCGCTAAATTCCTAGTTATTCTACGTCTCGTCCCATTCTCTCCTGTCCTCCGCTCCTTGCGGATATTCTCTAAAATCTAACTGTATTTTTTTAAAAATGCCGTTTTTGTTATTTGATTAATTTATTGATTAAAAGTATTAAATAATCAATTATTTGGTTAAAGTGTTAAGTAATTTATTTATTTAGTTCTGCTAGCACCTACATTCTTTCACTTCCACGAAGGTTGGCCGTAAGAGACAGCAACTTAAGCAGTAAGTCTGCCTGTTGTAAATTTAGTATTTAAAATATCCAATAAAAAAAATCTATCTATATAACTTAGGATAACTCTCTTGTTCGAAACAGTAACGACGAAGGTTGTTACAATGTTTAATAAAAAACTGTTGTCAGCCCAAGACTTTAACAGCAAGCAGACAAGCCCGCCACCCCCTAAAGCCCCCCCCCCCCCCCTCGAAAACGCCCCTAAAAGCCTCTTAAAACAAACTTGTTTATTGATCGCTGTAGGTCGAACAGAACATTTGATACTGGTCATCGAACCTTGCTTCATGTGCGTACTGGTTCCAGCTCCCAAGATCAACCAAATGTCTGCATCAAGACCTTGACGAAAGCAACGGACACAGCGGTTTTGGTTTTAAAATCTATTGCGTCACACCAAGACTTTCCAGGCAAGTATCCAAGAACTATTTTTATTTGAATATTAATTTCATAAATAAAATCGATGTTCGCCCTCTATCGGGAACGAACCCGGCTACGTCCCAATTTAACTGCCTCAAGCGTCACGGTTCGTTCCTCGGCTAAGGGCAGGTTTGGGCCAAGCGTCAACAGGTGGCGTTAATATGCTACACCCGGCTACCACGAAAAAGTATTTTCATTTTTTGGATTAATATATAGCCTTTGACACTTACAAATAACGTGGCTTTCTATTGCTAAAAGAATTGTCAAAATCGGTTCAGTAGATCCAGAGATTACTTCCTACAACGTCACAAACTTTACCTCTTTATAATATTAGTATAGATGAAGCGTTTTATTATTATTATTATTATTGTTATTATTGCGCCCCCTGGTGGACAGATTTCAACCACAAAACCTTTTAAATCTTGCCATGACCAAATGATGCCTGCATGCCAAATTTTAGCTCAATCGGTTGAAGCGTTTGAGCGCTATCTTGGAGAAATTCACAAACACACACACAGGAGTGCGTTCACAATACTTTCCTCTGCGGGAAAAGTAAAATATGTAATCTTACCTTAACTTTACTTCTGTTC
Organism: Micropterix aruncella; assembly: GCA_944548615.1. Classification (NCBI taxonomy): domain Eukaryota; kingdom Metazoa; phylum Arthropoda; class Insecta; order Lepidoptera; family Micropterigidae; genus Micropterix; species Micropterix aruncella. The sequence continues at coordinate 1,400,469 of OX155962.1, forward strand.
AGTATAATCTGCGCGCTCTGCTCTCCAGGAGGTTTCCTGAGCGCCACCTGCCTCCATATCTGGGCGTAGCAACAGCAGATCATCACCAGCGGCGCTAGATAGCAAATGACCAAATTCGCGAGAACGAAGTAGAGATTTTCCGTCTCTTGGTTCGGCCACAGTTCTGTGCAAATCTGTAAAAAAATATTACATTATTAAACCAAGAAGAAACCTATCTTCATTATGCAGGTCGCTGCCATCATTGACTCCCTCCCCGTAAAAGTCGGGCGCAGAAGTGAAAAGGCAAGTTTAACCTCATTTGATCCTAAATAGACATATTATTCTTATCACACACAGGGAATAACTCTCATTTTAGCGTAACTTTCTTATAAATGGCTCCTTTGAACCTGGAAAAGTAGGGTCGGCCGCCTCGTTAAAGATGAGTTTTTTCTATGAAATATTATGAGGTAAAGCAAGATGTCCACCACTGCACAGCATTAAAATTGTGAATCCTCACAATAAATAATAAACTATTAGTCTAACCGAGTTCTTTTGACATAGGGGCAAGCATTTATAAAAAACAAAATGACAATCTTACTTCAAGTTTAAAGGAAAGTTGTAAAGCTTAATTACATAAATTTACGGATAATGTTTCGACATTAGAAGTTTAGTGGGTTAGGAGTTGGAAGGCTCAAAAGTTGTTTTGGACTTTGGTTATGTTTTGTTAAATTTGGTTAACTTATGCCTGGTTATAATAATTCATCCAAATTTGTGTTTCTAAGGTACCGCATGCTTATTAGACTTAGGCAAAATTTACAATATTCGTCGATGAACGAAATTATCCCTAATCTATACTAATATTATAGAGGTAAAGTTTGTGAGGTTGTAGGAAGTAATCTCTGGATCTACTAACCGATTTTGAAAATTCTTTTACCAATAGAAAAAGTTTATTTGTAATTGTCATAGGCTATATATTAATCCGAAAAATGAAAGGCTTTTTGTGGTAGTCGGATTTCCAAAGTAAGTCGGAAAAAACGGTCGAACGAAAACGTTTCTAACTAACGCTGCCTTAACGATGAGAGATATATGGTTAAGTTGTAGAGAAAAGTTGTAGAGCTTGATAATGCCTACAAAAAATTTAGCGACAATTATGTCTAACTATTGGATTTGAATTAGTTTTTCGTTTTCATGTTTTTTTGTTCTAAATCCGAATTCACCAATAATATCTGTCAAACAGCCATTGTGTAAGAGTGTGTTTTTTTTCTGCTACAATTAAAGGTGTTGTGTGATAAACAACGTTTCATTGTTTCTTTTTGCTCGACCACTGATAATCTCTAAAACTAACCTTATATTTAAGTCATAAAAAGTAGTATTTTATATTAAAAAATAAATTAAATCGTTAGGTCATGTTTATTGGTCATATTATCAACAATTATGAATTCTTATCAAAATAACTACATTTATCGTCTCATGTGTTTAAAACAAAAGACTCTTCCCTTTTACTGCATATAAATTCCCTTTTACTGCATAAATAGTTAAAGAAATAATACGCTCACAAATAAGACACTCACAAGAAGACACTCACAAATAACGGTATTATAGTCAAATTGGAATGCAAATACATGCATACATAAGCAGTAAAAATAAAACCCTTCTTTTGGCAGTCAGGAAATAAATCATAGCACTCAGTACTAACCGAACCACACTCATAATTTCATCACAGGTAAAAAGTTTTACCGCCCAACGAAGTGGGCAAGGGTTAGCTAGTAAGAAATAAATATATAAAATCTGGGTTAATGGCTTTCATTCGTATTTTAGGTGCGTGCAAAGGTTCTGCTCTTAATAGGCAAAATTAATATTGTTTATTCGTCAGGTATATTATACTCGATCATTGACCCATAGAAGGCTATCCATGGGAATGCACCTTGGGGAATGCAATCTTGCAGCAAAATTGTCAATCTCGGTATTTGCAAGATTTAAGAGGTCAGTCTTGCAAGATCTCGGCATTTTGCGAGATCTCACAGAATTCAGAATATCTATTTTTTATAATTTATAAGTATTTTGATTATTTCTATTACAACTTGGTTAAGTTATGTCGTAAAGGCAAAATAATGAAATAAAAAATTTAATTAAAAAAATGGAATTATTTTGAAAGTAACTTGTTAAAAAACACAACAAATCTAGAGTTTCACTAATCGACTTTGGAGCCTGGGGGTCAGTTATTCAGCGGCAGAAAATGCCCGTTCTGCCTCGACACTTGCTGGTACCAGAGATAACAGGAATTAGTAAGCAAACTGCAGGTATTGTCGTTTTGTCCCGCCTGATTCAAAAAGATTAATTTCATTTCTGATAAGTATATCAATGGACGGACCAGTTGCACATGAAGAACGTATTGTGTGCAGGCTTCCAAAAACCATATATAATTCTTCACAATAGATAAAGGTGTGTTTGCGGTGGCGGGTACTAAAGATAGAGGCAAGCTATCTATAGCTTTCGTTTGCTGGGTCTACTATAACAACTGCATCTACAGGTGTAGATTAAGAGCAAGTCCACTATTCGTTCGGGAAAAATGGTCAATTCGGTTCTGTCCATATAATCGTTCACTCAGCTTCTGTATCTCTCTCTTGATCAAAGATTTTGGTGGAAATTTAAAGGTTTCATCATTAGCCAGCAAATCACACTGCTGGTCAAAACTGTTCGGCGCTGAAGGATCCGAGTGTTCAGAGAATCAGCCAGCTTCTGTTCTATTGGTGTTTTCAGTTCTTTTAACTTTCGTACCATGAACCGCAAAGGGGTTTCAGCGGTTATGAGATCTGAATTTTGCCGACATAATACCTTAATTGCCAATATAACTGGCTGAAACACGAGTCCTAAGTCAGATAAAATGACAAACCTACTCTTATTCTATGAAAATGTAAGGTCATTAAATGTGATGCTGCGCGATCTCGCAAATCTTGGCAGATTGTGTTTGATTTTACGTGCAAGATTATTTTTTGCAAAATTAGTGCAAGATATTGGTATTTCGAGATCTCGGTATACCGAGATTGCATTCTCAGTGTAGGCATACTAATATATAAGGGTGGATTATTCAATGATAGTCCAGTCATATTAGGTGTTCCACTTCGGGATGAGAGATAATAAGCTGGAAACTTTTATACACCTTCATTTTGGCGTTCTAATAGTTGTCTTAAAAGTGTCAGTAAATCTCGTGACTTAAAGTTATTAAATTTTAAATACAAAGCCAAATACTCAGCAATACTGTAATGCATGGTCACGCAGTTGATTTTGCATTAAAATGTGTATGGCTGAGCGCTGCGCGCTCTCCGCCCTCTATCTCAAAAACGGTTAAGCGCATGAAAACATGTTTGAAACAAAATTTGTCTCAAAATTTGTGCTATTTAATTTTTAATACAGATGTTAACATCATTGGGGCTATAAAAAGTAAATAATCGCGAAAACCTGATTTCTGTGACATTTGACCTTGAATAACTTATGATGCAGACACGAGATTTTCTGAGACTTTGAGACAACTTTTAGAACGCTTAAATGATGGTGTATACGAGTTTCCAGCTTATTATCACTCATTCCAAAGTTGATCCATTTTTTTGCGTAAGTGACTGCATTATGAAAGCGAATTTTACCGTGAATTTTACTGCATAAATAAGATCAGCCGCCCGCAAATTGTTACAACAGAAAAACCACCGATCGGTGGTATGGCATCTGTATAATCCTGTACCAAACTCCTAATTCCAAATCCCGCAGTGCCGACACACACACACACACACATACGCAAGTCGTGAACACTGCGCGGTCGCTTTGTTCGTTCGAGTTGAATCCTACCTGCCGTCGCATCATTGTCGCAAAATCGTCGAAAAACTCTCGTGCAAATTAGTTTGTGCTGATTCTCGTGCAAATTGATGTGTGCTGTTTTGAGAATTGCGTGTGCGGTCCAGCATCTTCGCGGTCGAAGTTTGTGGAATTGAGTGGGAGCCAAGCAGCTCGTCATTTCGTCAGGTGCACTGATCGACCGTCGAAAAGGTTGGTGATTTGTTGGCATTTGTTCCATCGTTATGAAACGTCTATTTGTCCCATAAGTCCAATACAGTCCTAATTATCTCTTTATTTATCATACCAGCCGGACACTACTGGAAATAGTTCAAAAATGCGTGTTCTATCTCTGGGCTGAAAAATCGTCAGTCAGCTAGAACACACCGTTACAGCATCCAAGCGGCGTTCAGTTTTTTTAATATCAATTAATTTAATAATAATGTTTTGCACAGTTGATTATCATCTTAATTAATCCATTTATCTTTGATTGATTCTCTGAATATGATTTTCAAGAATTTTTCGATTTCATAAATGTCCTATAACTTGACAACGGCTTAAGCCGAAATATCAAAATAAAACAGTTTTCATTAATCATAAGTTTTTAAGATCCTCTATTCCTTTCCAGCATCGATTCTCATTTTTCATATTGTCGTATTGCTAATGTATGAAGGCAGCGAGTAGCCTGTCTGCCCTAGATGAATAATACCACAGTTGAAAATATTGTTACTAAACGCTGAAAGAAGAAGAGGATGATTGAAAGGCGTGGAAACAATCTTGATCTACCGCTTCTAGACACGTTCCTTTTCATAAAATTTTGTATACCCGCGATGGCGTATTGTTGCTAACGATAACATATTTATTATGTATTGTTGTTTATTTTCAATACAGTATCTAATTTAATTGTCCAGTGAGTGAATAGTGAAAGTCGAAATATGCTACGATTTCGGTGTTCGTGCGACTCGACTGGCGATTCAATTCAGTTCGGGTAGCACTTCACAGAGCAGTTTGACCGTAGAGTTCTCTGAACATTGAACTCCTTACCGAACAATAACCCTTAGAAAGTTAGCAATCCGAATGAAACTCACGACGGCATGCTTTCTTTTTAGGGGGTGTTAGTGCACGCATTTATTTATTTAAGAAATAATTACTATAAAACATTGATTTGATTACAAAAATAACAGAAACCGAATGGCAAAACCTTAACCTTTTGCTTATTTGATTTTGTCACCCAACTGGGACTAGCCCGTTCTAGGGTGGACAGGACTCTAATATTACAATCAAGTTTGCTTGATTGCTTACAGATGTACAAGTTTTAGTAAAAAGTTAATAACACTAAATTGCCCTAAAATGTGGTCTTCAAAAAAAATAAAAATAATAATGATAATAAAAAATATTAAAAGATTAAGATGCAATTCCATTATATAATCGGCATTAATATAAAATTCGATTAAATAATATAAATAAAATTATATGTGAGAAAAGAAAGAAACAGTCATTAATACTTAATATATTATTATGTTAAGTAATAAAGGATTTAATATGAAAATATCTAGTCAAAAAAAATAATACATTGTCAAAATAATAAAACAACAAAGTCAAATAATTTTTGGTAGTTAGTTCAATGTTAAAATATATTCAACATACATGTTTAAAAATATGTTTAAATGTGTGCACCTAAGTTTTATTAATTTGATGCATGGTTAACCTGTCATGATTCGATAACCATTTCTTTAATTTATTTTTGAATTCCCTAAATGTCAAATTCATTTTTATTTCCATATTGATCAGATTGTAAAATCTCGGCGCAATGAAAGAGTAATGTCTTTGTCCAAATGATGTTTTCATTCTGGGTATTATAAGGCTATTTTGTATAACTTGTCTCGTTGGTCTTCGGTTCTGAATTATTCCTAGATTTGAGTTATTGTCCAATAATAGCCTTAAGAGGGAAGTTTTTAGAAAAAGTTTCCTACAATCAAGGACATTAGCTTCTTTATAAAGTTTATTAGTGGGATGGCGATATGGTCTACGTAAAATAATTTTTAATATAAGTTTCTGCGCAAGTTGCAATGGCTCTAGCAGGGTTTTACCACATCCACATACTAACGTATAATGGTAGCTTATTCAATGAAGGCCACTTCTTCGCATATAATTACATAATTGCATAAATACGGAGATCAGCCGCCCCCGAGTCGTCTCGAAGAAACCCCACCGATCGGTGGTATTAGGATTCCAGCAGGTATATTGCATCGCAGGTCAGCAATCGAGTCGCATGAGCAACTAAGTCGAAACAAATATCGACTTCCACTATTGGCTGACTTGTTGTATTGGAAATATAAAAAATACATATGTAATCGTTAGAACAACGCGACATCGCGAGTTAAAATGAGCTCAACGCCATCTATTGCAATTCAGGAATTATTTTAAGGAAGTTAATTTTATATTTCAATTTAATTGCCATCGTTCCAGTGTCCTTCAAATCTACCAATAAAAACGGCACTCCTGCTTGAGAAATTTGATGATGTCGTACCTGTGCCTTGCTTCCGTCGATCCCGATCGGCTCCAGCGTAAACACTACTATCCAGGGTAGATTGACGCTGAGGGCGAAGAGCCAGATGATGGCGACGACCACTTTGCACGACCGCGACGTCATAGACCCGTTGAGCGGATGACTGATCGCCAGACACCTCTCGACGGAAATTGCCATGAGGGTGTTAACGGACGCAGACACGGAGACGCCCTGCAGATACGCCACCCCTTTACAGATGATGCTGCCGAGTACCCACGCTGGAACAAATACGACATACGTTATATTTTCCATTAACCCGTTTAGTACCATTCAGTTAGTTTCAATGTCGACTAGCGAATATTATAGGAGAATTGTGTGGAAAATAGACCAAGAAACGTTTGTTTCTCTATATTCTTTACTAGCTGACTCGAAAGATGTTGTCCTATCCAAATTTCAATAAATTTGTTTTCGATCGTTTTGATCCCATACCCCCTCAACCCAAACTCCCCCCTTCCAAACTCCACCCCCTAAACTCCCCCTCTTACCCCCCCCCCCAATCCTCCCCTCACCCCCAAATCCTTCCCCCACAAACTCCACCCACCATAAATGAATTGGAATATAAATAAAATAACTACATTTGTTGGACATATCGCAAAACAACACAAAAGTAGAAAAATGTAATTTAATTTTAATTTAGGCTGGAATGCGTTTTTCCGGATTTTTCTTAAGAAATTCCAGTTTTTTTTTCAATTGAATAAAATTTGATTGAAATATTTCCATACCAAGAGAATAGCGACCAAAACAAAAAAGAATCAACCTGATATGTCGTTTCTATAACAAAAAAAGAATTACTGATATCCATCGTTCGATTTGTGAGTACAAACAAATCACTTTTAGTTTTTCCGAATTTTCCATTTTTTCTTTGCGTTAGGACCTTATTTGGACTATTACGAATTATCGGTTCAGCTTCCCAACCTAATATGCGGTTACCAACGAACAGCATTTCATTTTTATTTATATAGATTGTGAAATTCCGCAATGGGCGGGTTTATTATCATACGTCAATCTTTTCAACCATCCCTACTATAAAATGGTTATAAGTATATGTACGTGTAACGTGTATGTAAGTGCGTTCGACAGAATTGAAATGCAAGTGTGTTATTTTGATCTCTACGGAAAATGGTAACCCAATCGGGAATCGAACCCGGGACCTTACAAAGTAAGATCAGGCGACATAACCACTATGCCACCGGACCGTGTGAATGATTAGGATCAATCAGGGGAAGCCGAAACCAGAATGTCCGATATAATACTAGTGCGAGAGATAGATAGATCCAATGTGAAAATGTTTGTATATATTAATATGCGGAAATTAGTCTTAGCGTAAAACGAACCACCGGCCATAGCCACAAGTGGCAAGCGACAAGTAGCTGACACGCTTTTTCATACTTTTTGTATGGACTCGCCGCGCACGATCGGCCGGTGGCCGGCCACACGCTACCTCTCGCTCGCACTCGCCACTCGCTACTCTACTCGTCGCACTCGACAACCACCGGCGGCTGTGAACCGGTGGATCGTTTGGGCCGTGCCTGCACAATGATCACATTACATTATGATAACAGGAAGGGCGATTGGCGAAGTATGACATTTATCTGCCATGGCTGCAATTATGCTACAAACAGCGTGATTGATCCTTACCATTCATATTTATCGGCATGCAAAAAGGTAGCTCTCGATCGTTTAATGACGCATCTTAGCACCATTAACCTCATACTAAGCCTATCCGGCTTTTTCAGATTGACTCTCCTGTCCCGCGAACAATATAATCGTTGTGGTCTAGGGTGTTTCTAACTTCCAGTCGCAATCTCACTCGCCTTAGCGGGACCAGGAATAAAATAATTACAGGTAAGTGCTTCACTGCCTTTAAAGAGTTTCCCTTATCCTAGCACTGGAAATTACTAGGTTGATATAACGGAAAATTGGAAGATATGACCTTCGTGGATTCTGGTAATAGCATTTGACATGAGCTGGCTGCAGAATATGTAGACAATAAAGTACGAGGTCACATACAAAGGCTTCACATAGAGAGACAAATGTGGGTATCAGGTGACTGATAACCAACCTCAAACTGGATTATCATTATGATTTGTAGTAAGAAAATACATAGTTACAGGAGTTTGTCTTCCACCTTTTTCAGGTAACGGTTCAGATGTTCCTTTAGGGTGACATGATACCTGGGAACGACCATATCTGATGAACTTTTGTTTCATGATTTTTTTGAAAAATATAAGGACTAATTTAAAAAAGTTTCTACGCGAATCTCTAGATAAGCAATTTATAATTTAGGGTTTAAAAAGTTGGTCGTTGCCTTGGGTATTCAGGCTTTTATCTGAGTTCGAAAACTTTTAGGCGCGATTTCTCCTACAATATAAGCGGTGAGTATATTTTACTTTAATTTAATTATATTGACTGGCTAATTCTTTAGCGTCGCGCTTAACCACATTTCTAATTTAGGTCCTAAATTAATTACAATGAATTAAAACGTGAGAGCGCTCTGAGAGTTACGCTAAATATGCTTTACCATTAACACCCTTATACCCTTATACTGCGGAAAGACAGTTTTACTGTGACAGGACTGCGATTGATAGTTTAGTTTCCGCCCGCTCGCGAATCTGTGCCTGACGCCTTATTAACGCCGGATTTTTATTGGTCAAACCCTACAAAAGTGACCCCGCCTATTTTCTAGTGATTCGCCCTAGTCAGATATTTTTCACAGGGAGTATGTCGCCTTAATATGGCTAACATTAACCGCTAACATTAACGCTAACATTAACGCTTAACATTAACGCTACCAGCATATATAATTCGATATCTCGTTCGTCCATCTCATGACAGTCGCGTCTTCTCATTTGACTATGACTCTAAACAGAGTCTCCCGTTTGGACTCTCATTTGACTAGAACACATATAAACACACGTGTGGTACAAGAGGTATGTTTTCCGTTTCTTTATTCCACCCAAACTTCAAAACGCTTGAACCGATTTAGACGTGTGTAATATTGTTAGCATCGTTATGTCATCCCGAGTATCATTAACTGTCCAAATGTCAAAACATACTTGTCTAAATGTCCAAATGCCAATAAATTATCGTAAATATATCGTGTTTAGTATCAAATAAAAGATCTGATTAAGTACATTCCGGAAATATACATGTATCTATATGGATAAACACATAAATCACAAAAAAATCATAAAAAAAACCGTAATTAAAATAATTATAAATACAATAGTTCACTTCAGGTCTGTAGCGGCAGCCGTGTTTTTTATTATTTTTTACATATTTAGTTGTTTTCGTACAGTCTATCTTTTTTTGCTTGTTGTTTTATTTAATGTTACTAAATCAATGCTATGTTCTTTGCTCAATATATAAACCATTATCCTCTGTTTGAAAAGGTTTATGTTATTATGACTGTTGAATTTACAACTCTACAGACTATGCCGATGTCGCATATCTGGACCTCACAGAGACCGAGAAATAAGCTTTTTATCTATATTTATTTATTTATTTATTTATACATAATACTATTTTATAAAGTTACATAAAATAGATTGCGTTTATTTTTTGACGAAAGGGCATTACTTGTCAGGATTACATCACCCCACTAGGTATACGCCTGTGTTGGGGTGATGGATACAAAGTTCTGTGGTATTTGCTGAGCCTGTACGCCTTGCCCGCTGTCCTTCTTCATTCTAATAAAAAAACAATACGTAATATAATTTAGCATAATATAAATAATATAATATAAATTAACAAAATACAATATAATATAATATCATGTATTATAACATATAAAATAATGTATCATATTTATATATAATATAGTAAAACATAATAAATATAACATATTATAAACTGTATATCTGTATATTCATAATTTACATCTGTTTGTGGTTAGAAATAAAATATTTTTATACATCATACTTTCGCATTCATCTCTAGTATAATTCGAGAGCCAATGAGACACCCGTCTCTTGAACTGGTTGCCGGTTATGTTTAAAATCTGTCCTGTGTACGAGTTAAATATATTATAGAGTTTAGGTCCGAGATATGCGTAGTGTCTTTGTCCGTATACAGTCCTCATTTTTGGTTGAATCTGTTTGTCTTTGTGTCTAGTGTTGTGTTTGTGCTCTGGTTTGTCTTTATCCGTCTTCCTCATGAGGTCTTTCCGATAGCGCACCAGAACAGCGCGTATGTATAGTTGGCGCACGTCAAGTACTGTAAAGTCTGTATATAGCTTGTCTGACGGGGAGCGATATGGCTTCTTGTTAATGACTCTGAGCAAAGCCTTTTGCGCTTTGACCAGTGGGTCAAGATTTGTTCTTGCCATACCGCCCCAACCGATTTGTCCGTATGTAAGTAGAGTCTGCGCCAGTGTTGGTTAATATTGAGTATGCTTCTTATAATTTAAATTATATAAATCAACTTTCTAGTCCGTTTAGTCGTAGCCTCAATGTGTTGTGTCCATTTTAGATTTTGGTAAATGACTATTCCAAGATATTTTATTTTGTTCGTCCGTTCAAGTGATAAACATGTACAGTTCATGTAGTCGCATTTATGTAACGTAATATGATGGTTAGTATTGGGATGATGTCTATTGTCGATGCTAAAGGTCATATATTTAGTCTTGTAATCGTTTAGCGTCAAAAGATTATTGTCAAGCCATCGTTTAGCCAGCTTCAGTCCCGCAGTCGCCCTGTCAAACGAAGACGTCCATATTATTCTGATAATATTATAATTTTAGACGTAAACGTGTTAAACGTAACCGTGGAAAATTTATAGAGGATTTGCCAGGCGGAAGAGTAGATTCATTAATTATAATTAGTTATAATATTGAAATTGACGCGACATTAAATTGTACGCACTTCACTGGTACGAGGCAACACGCATTAAATAGAAATTACGCAGACTTTCAATTATAATCAATTATTGTATGAATTATTAAACTTTTTTCAAAGAGTTCACGAAAACAGAAGTATATTGTAAATAATATTAGAGTTACAAACCAAACAGTGATTGATTGGCCGACAGGCTAAGTTCTGCGGCATATGCTGTAAAAAAAAATCGTAATTTAACAGATATAGACACCGCGAGGCTGGTTTACTTCAGCTAATTTAACAGCTTGATGTCGTATGGCATCTTGCTGTGGGGTCATGCTGCTGACGCTAATAAAATATTTATACTACAGAAACGAGCCATCCCCGCTATTTATAAATTGGGTGTTAGACAGTCGTTACGCGTAAAATTTAAAGAAATCAATATTTTGACACTTGCATCTCATTACATCTATGAAAACTTAATGTATGTACATAAAAATAAAGAACTGTTTTTAAAAAACTCTGGTAGGCATGGTGTCAATACTAGAAATAAAAATAAACTTGCTGACCATAAAAGTCGACTCTCCAAAACCACAAAATCATTCAAAGGGCAATGTATACGCTTCTGCAATAAAGTCCCAGTAAACATGCCAAATTTATGTGTGATACAATTTAAGTCATTTATTAAGAAGAAGCTGTACTCAAAGGGATACTATAAAATAAATGATTATCTAGACGACAAAGACCCTTGGAAATAAAATATTTACCTCGATGATTAATATCACGTTATATGTCACAATTATTTGTTATAATGTCACAATATCTTCATTTTTATATCATTTATGTATGTTTGTATGCATTATTGACGTCAAAAAGTTACGATTTCGTACTATTTGGAATAAAAAACTTATGATGATGATTATGATTATAGTCTCTGCTCTTAGTACTATTTGTCGCGATGTGGTTTTCCTTTCCTGAGAATATTATACATGAAGAATAAGATTAATACTACAAAAAGCATTTTTAAAAACAAGTTTTATTAAAATGTTCTAAAAAGAAGAAAGAACTGGCTACTATAATTGAATATGTATACAAAATTTTGCTCATATGTATGCTGTTGAACGTTGAGGAGCCACCTCGTCGGAAGCCAACCCTGGGTGCAGTTGCCATAACACGAAGGATTTTTTTTTAAATTCATTTATTTATCGAGTTCAAATTATGAGTACATTCAATTTACAAAAGGCTTAACCTAACTAGGCTGCCGCCTGTTCCAAGGTAGACAATTTATTTTAATTATCCTAAGAAATCAATAATATTATATTTATATAAATAAACAAAATCATACATAATGTAACAGAAATATCTTAATTACCTTATAAAAATTCGTAGGAAAATGTCATGAAAATTGACAATATTATTTTATTTTAAAACATGATAAAAATTAATATATAATCATATATGTATTAATAAGTATTAATATGTATTATTAATATACAAAATAAATTCAGAAAAATTTAAATTAAATTACATTTGGAAATAATCTATTTATATTACTACATATACTATTATGTTTTTATTATAAAGATTCAATTATTTAATAAGATGTTCAATGTACAATTTAAGAGGTAGGCACTTAAACCATTTTTAAAATATATGATATTTTAATGTCTTTACTGTTTGGCGGTAGGCAATTATAAAGTTTGGGGGCAAGATAAGAGAAACTGGATTGGCCAAAAGCGGATCTCCTGAGTGGTATTGCAAAATTTGTTTGTGTCGATCTTCTTGTTATACGAGATTGCTGGCTTTTTTCCTGTTCTCCTAACTCACTCTGGAATTTAGCGAGAGTTACCAGCACAAACATTTTTCTCACACTCAACACTCTATACTCTCGGAAAAGGTCATCGGAAGAATATGTGTGGGGTTTTTTATTGATCACCCTCAGTATAGCCTTTTGCGCTTTGTAAAGGGTGGCCAGAAGCGTTTTTGCCGCACAGCCCCAAGTTACGGTTAAATTAGAACGGGCTATCATAATTGAATGCAATTTTTTTTTGTGTGTGCTGTTGAACGTGGAGTCTCCTCGTCGGTAGGCAATCATGGTTGTTGCAGCCATGTTTTGGTAAAATATAAAACGGGCTATCATAATTGAATGCGTGTAGGTATACAATTTCGTTTATGTGCTGTTGACCGTGGAAGAGTTGGGAGCCAATCGAATAGCCAATAGAATTAGGTCATGCTTACTATAAAAATGCATTGTCATGGCCAGGCCCGGGGCTAGGTATGTATTTAGCACCCTGGGCTATACTCAGCTCGGCGCCCCCTCCCCTATACATAATGGGCCCGATTGCGTTTCTTTGTGAACTAAAACTAAAATTAGTCCAAGCGAACGAGACAGAGCAATATGTTAGAGCGAAATATGAAACGAACGATCGTCGATTAATACTACCTGCCGAACTTATACTCGTCCGAATAAATTCGAGCATATTTCGTGCGGTCTAAAATTTGACCTTGGCGCGCAGTTTTAATGCGAAAAAGTGACAACCGCTCATCTCACACTCCGCTCTAGCGTATTGCCCTGTCTCGTTCACGCGGACTAATTTCCGATTTTAGTTCACGAAGAAACGCAATCGAGCCCAATATTAGCTTAAGCAAATTAGCAAGTTACATTGTCGGCTGTCACCAAATTCTGGTATTTTTAGCATTCAAATCAAATCAAATCAAATTGTTTATTGTCTTAAAAACTAATACATAGTTGTATAGACAATAGTATTACATTTGGCCGTGATAACATTGAATTCTTTTTTAATGATCAAATTCTTCTACTACTAATCAAAACGTAAAAGGTTACTCGTAAGAATGAAGAAGGTATTATTGTAGAATAAAATCGAGTCTCACCATTTAGTTTACCAGATTAAAAACACAGAGTAAATTATTCTTTAATATACCGATAAAAATAAGTTTTTTAGTATAAAATTAATAAATGTAATGTCAAAAATAACAAAATAAAGTGACGGTTGTCAAAAAGTAAAATAAAATGTCTTAGTGATTATATTGTAAATAAAAATAGTCAAGGTATAATTAATATGTGCCTACCTAATAATAAAAAAATAGTTAATACGTTTTAGTCAAATTGAAAATCGTTTTAAAACCTATTACAGAAAGAGATATAGTCGAGATGCAGACAGTTTTTAGAGATCGTTAATGTCGTACAATTCTCTTTCAATTAGATATAATTTGAGTTTATTTTTAAATTGGAGCATTTTTCCTTCGCGGCATATATTTTTTATACTAGAGGGTAGCTTATTGTAGCATATAATTCCGACGTAGCTCGGATTCCTTTTAAAAAGTTCTAGATTTGGACGAGGAAGGATCAGACTATTTCTCCCCCTGGTAAAGTGTTTATGGGTATCTGAATGTATCGGCAGCTGAGCTAGGTTTTTTGTGATCAATTTAACGCATTCTAAAACGTATAGAGATGGAAGGAGGAGGATTTTAAGCCTTCTGAAATGACCACGGCATGATTCTACATAACCCAGATTACTTAAAATTCGAATGGCCCGTTTTTGCAATGAAAAAATATGTTGCCTTAGATCGATGGTGCATTGCGCCCAGAAGAGAATACCGTAACGGAGAAAAGACTTAAAATACGCGAAATAAATCGTTTTCGTGTCCTTAGAATTAATCAGTTTTCGTATCTGGCGCAGCAGAAAACAGGCACTAGAAAGTTTGTCACTTAATTGTTCTCCGTGTGCATTCCATCTCAAGTGATTATCTAAAACTAAACCAAGAAATTTGTGAGAACTGACATCGGCTATGTTGTTTTTCCCAATATGTACCTGTGGAGTATTTTGTATTTTATTTTGCTGAGAGGATATAATTATTTTAGTCTTTAACAGTATTGAATTTGAAAAAAATGCACAACCATGAGAATATAATAATATGGATTCAAACAGCGTTTAGTTTAGTTACAGGTTTAATAACGTTAAATATACAAGCAGAAATATACAACACAAAATGTTTGTTAATTCAGATGACGATTGTAACATATTATTTTTTTATCAATAAAATGTAATGTAATGTGATGTAACCTAATAAAGTTTATCTATTTCTTTATTTATTGTTTATTTACATATTGTTAATGAAGCAAGATCATTTAAAATTCAATATAAGTAACAACATGAAACTCAGTCTACAGTAATGGTTTTTTTCAAGCCTTCATTTTTACAAAATTATTTATAACATCGGAAAAGTTCGTGTTCATTGTAATGTCCCGTTCACAGCACAGTAACATCAACGCATTCAATTTACTCTCAAAAAGAGTTGACCTTTTAGCATTTTTGACTCTTGACAAGACAGAAAATCCCCTTTCTGCTGTAGAGTTTGTGACAGGTACTGTCAGGAAGATTCTTAGTGCTACTTAGTGCGCCGCTACCCCGCCCGAGCCCAAGGTTACTGGCCCAAGGCTTGCATACCTGGGGGCGGGGGGCGGCGGCCCGGCGCCCGGCGGGACAGTGCAGTCACACGCAAAAATAAAAAAAAAATGGAATCTTCTGCTTCATTCGCCTACAAATAAATTGATTTATTACCAAGAAGGAAAAATACATTTTTTTAGGATAAAAATTCGCACCTTTAAATAAAAAAAAAAACATATTTTGCCGCCTCTTAGAGAGTGCCGCCCTGGGCTATAGCCCAGTCAGCCTATTTACAACCCTGGGCCTGGTCATGGAAAGTGAACTAAGATGTAAAATTTTAACTTCATAGGATAAGAGGAAGTTGTAAGTATAAGTTTGTTAAAACTTTGTCAAACATCAAACTAACACAGTAGACAATATCAGCCGATAGCCCAGGAACAACTGAGTAAAAAAAAAGAGTCAGAAAAGAGTTCACTGAGTCAGTAAAATCGGACCTGTATGGAGTGAATCCGATCTGATAATCTGATCAGATAATAGGAAGAAAATCGATCGTGTATTGCCGTCCTAAAACAAAAAAAAATGTTATACATTGTCATCACCGCTCGAATCCCACTCAGCCGGCATCGCGAGAATACAAAGGGAACAACTATCGGATCGGACAGGGCGCCATCAGCTGTGCTGGAATTGGACGCAATTTAATTTAGCTAAGCTAATATCCGAAGAAGAGCGTAGTGTTCGCTTTGCATGCGATCGGGAGAGGCTGTGGGACACGGGGAAATTAGCAATTGAAATTCTAATGCTCGGACTATCTGGATAGCTGGACGAGAAGCGTTGACCTTGTCTCAATGGCAACGCCCTCAAGGCGCTCACATCTTCACCCCGCGATACAAAGTTTCACAAGGTACTTTGATATTCGTATTCAGTATACAGTTACCGCAGAATCTTACATCATTAGGGGGTCGTTTAGATAAGAATTATGCTTGCGAAAAATATGAGCGACCTACTCAACGCGAAAATTTGAATAACTGTAAGATTTTATCTGAGACTGAATGAGTTTTGGGTGATTTCATTTGGCTGACTTTAAATTAAAGCAGTCTGGTAACAAAAATCGCCTATTCCCGCATTACGCCTGTGCACAATGCTTCTATTTACCTTCATTTTATTTACCTATAATATACTTCATTAACAATTGATTAAGTCCCAAGTAATGAGTAAAAAATGATTAGTACATTAAAAAAATACTAAACTGCTTAACTAATGGGAAAAAAGGACAGGTCCATGTGGATTCTTTTGCCTCACTAAGCCTAGGCCTGTGTCGAAAGAGTAGCAGCATTGAAGCAGCATCGACAACTGCAACTAATTAATAAATTATAATAAGTATATATAAATATAAACTCCACAACTTTCGCGTTCTATTATACCATTATAATAATATATTATAATCGCTATTCATGTACCTATACATGTGCAATTACACGTTGTCTACATGTTATAGACATTAAAATATTACTATTAACATCATATATAATATTATTACATAACCTAAGTGTATATAACATACCTAATAAAATAATTTTCAAATTATTTGCACGGCGTAAGTTATAATCGACTTAACGTAAGTTATAACGGCGTAAGTTATAATAAAATGTTCTTTGAGGAATTATGTATCTAGTTATGATAATGCTGTTACCTTACCTAAATAAATAAATAAAATAAAAATTAAAGCTCAGTGGATCAGTATAAAGCCATACAATACAATACAATTTAGTTCTGCTTCAGTAGGTATAGGCTTTCCTACACTTGGATGCGTCTTGCCTCTAAAATTTTATATAATGTAATTATTTAAAGAATATTAACTATCATGATATAGTTGTGGCAATATAAATTAATTTTAATAAATTATAATTGGTTTGAAAACCCTTGATAAATAGAAAATAATCTAATAATCAAAATTGCTGATCAAAAAAAGAGCTCAATGTCTGTAGTCATAATTATCAAGGCAATACTATGACGGCCATGAAAATAAATAAGCGTATAATAAAAATATCTAAATTTAAATTAATTGTCAAATCTAGCAATATAGCCGTCGTCGATAAAGATAAAAATAAAAATTACGCTCTTTGGCAAAGTTGATTATCATGAATTTTCCGTTATTTTACATTAGGATGCTCTTGGAATGAGAATTCAGCATTATCCAAATTCTCCCCAAGACTTCTGATATGTATCTTACGTATTATAATATATCTAAACTACAGTGAATAATAAAACGGTTTCTTTTGGCAGTAGGGTGGTGTCAACTACATCGGATGAACCCGTCACTCCAGGCTGGTATAACGATATCTGATCATTCTTTCAACCGTGGGATGAACCTAGAATACTTAGAGATAAGACAATCTACTGTCTAGCCCCGCCAATAAGCTCGTTAGGATCCAACACCTTACGGCTAGGCACCGGGAAAGGCAACCAGCGGACAGCCTCGCCCCATAAATACCACTTTTGGAAGGATATCTCCATTTGGAATTACCCTTCGGGATACCTCCGTTCTCCCGACTGGTCACAGGTTCGAAGTCACTTGCGTGACCTCTACCTGCCGTGAGTTCAGCGGTGATTCGGTTTAAATCTATCGCTGACCAAAGGCATCTTTTGCCCGGCTCTGAATTCAGGATCAGGTAGCCTAATTGTCATTTCAAGAGTGGTTGACGACGGGAGTGGTCAACATCCACCCCTGCTGCTTAGGAGACAGTATATTTCCATTGTCTCCAGTCTCCTTCAGCAATTAGTCAGAGTGCACAAGCGATTGACGTCGTCGAACGGTGCGCAAACCGTCCAGTGGCGCCGGGATGCAATCCCACCAGGAGAAACCGGTCCACCAGCCGTGAGGCTTGAGACGCGAGAGTCTTACCCGGGGTAGCCTTCCGCACGTGGAGGCTCATGAATAGGAGCTGAATCGTGAGTTAATCCGATCCGAGAACAAAATGGATCTTATGCCCCAAGCTGCCCGAAACTATTCCCGAAACTATTCGCCAGCGGTTTCTTTTGGCAGAGTACGATCACAACCAGACCTTTCGTTTTAACAAATTGCAAAAGTATCCACACCTTGACTCTCTTCTCTTTCGAAGTAACTTTTTCGCCACCGTAAAATTTACCGCGATTAATATCCCGAGACAATTACTCTTTCGTGGCGAGGATTCGTCCAGATTTCCATCAGGGATTACGCGATTTACGATGGCTTTATAACGTGCGCGCCGCCAGTCGACTCGGAAAATATTAATCTTGCTATATATCAATTTATATAAAAAGAACGATCCGGGTTAATGGCCGGGTGCGCTAAAACCCCCATGCATTTTAACCTGTAATCGTTTAAAGTCTTCGCAGCTGCTTCGGACGGAGACTTTATGTCGGACGTTAAGATGAAATGATATAAAATTCCAAAGATGACCAATATCGTAGCAATGTCATATCTTATTAGTAATATAATATAATGTAATATCATATAACCCTATAGAATAATTTGGCAACCTTTTTGTGTCGGCGAAATTCAGGAGTCGCTGATAGCATTGACGAAAATTTATTTGACCATTTATAATAGGATTTTTTGATGTATGTTTTTTTTTTATAAAAGACTCATTTATAATAAAAACCAAATAATTTAACCAATGCTAAAAATAAAATAATTAAATTATTAGTGCTATTTATCGCATTTTTATATAGGCTCGATTGCGTTTCTTTTGAACTAAAATCGGAAATTAGTTCATGTGAACGAGACAGAGCAGTACGTCAGAGCGGAATATGAAATGAACGCCTCATACACAAGCTTAACATTGCGCAACGAGCCATGGAGATAGTCCATAGGATCCGAAATGAGGAAATCCGCACAGGAACCAAGGTTACTGGCATAGCTCGTAAAATTACCAACTTAAAATGGCAATAGGCAGCCCATATAGGTTGCAGAACCCACGACCGTTGGGGAAAAAGGTTCTCGAATTGTGACTACGAACCAGCAGACGCTTTGTAGAACGGACCCCCACAAGATGGACCGATGACATTGTCGCGGTCGCAGGAAGCAGGTAGATAGAGGTAATTCAATACCGTTCATCATGGCATTATATGAAGGAGGCCTATGTCCAACAGTGTACGTCTACCGACTGATAATGATAATGATGATGATGACTATTGGGTTGAGCAATCTAAAACTATTATATATATATATATATATATATATATATATATATATATATATATATATCTATATATATATATATATATATATATATATATATATATATATATATATATATATATATATATATATATATATATATATATATATATATATATATATATATATATATATATATATATATATATAATATTTGATTGGTTTTTTGTAAAATCTTTTTTTTAAGAATTCGTTTAAAGTGTCATCCTTTAAACGAATTCTTATATATATATATATATATATATATATATATATATATATATATATATATATATATATATATATATATATATATATATATATATATATATATATATATATATATATATATATATATATATATATATATACTAATATATATATATATATATATATATATATATATATATATATATATATATTATATATATATATATATATATATATATATATATATATATATATATATATATATATATATATATATATATATATATATATATATATATATATATATATATATATAATTCTTTTTAGAATTGATCAATAAGATGATTATAAAGTAAATAATTATAAAAGCCACTTACATCGTGACGAAGGATTCCCTTGATCGGATTCGGGAATGCTTTAGGTGTTAACGAGAATGATGAATGCCTCTCACTTGCGGAAAGAGGAGTAGGTTTAAGTTCATTCATCATTCTCGTTAACACCTAAAGCATTCCCGAATCCGATCAAGGGAATCCTTCGTCACGATGTAAGTGGCTTTTATAATTATTTACTTTATAATCATCTTATTGATCAATTCTAAAAAGAATATATACACAAAACTATCAAATATTTCTATATATATATATATATATATATATATATATATATATATATATATATATATATATATATATATATATATATATATATATATATATATATATATATATATATATATATATATAAATATATATATATATATATATATACATATATATATATATATATATATATATATATATATATATATATATATATATATATAT
>OX155962.1:1421496-1491729 GCA_944548615.1 Micropterix aruncella
TCAAATTAAAATGTTATCGTAAAATTATTAGAATAACTACAGTTTGTGAAATTTAGAGCTAGAATGGAATATAAATGTTTAAAATTTACCATGTCTGATGAAGGATTACAATAAGAATGTGTTATTATATTTATTTGTAATTATCGTTTAAAAAGTCATTCACTCTGTAATAACATTTACTTTTAAAGCCATGTTTGTAATTAACTGTATTATTTGAGTGTAGAAGTGTGGGGCACTTTTTATAGCATTTGATAGGTATATACTATTTCATAACAATGCTTTCTGGAAACATTTCACTGAGAAGCATTATGATTTGAATAAAAAGCGACCTACACTTTTACACTGAAATAATATAGTTAATTACAAACATGGTTTACACTAAGTGCCTAAGGGGGTAAACAGTGATAACAGAGTGGTTAATTATAGGTTGCTTTTAGAAAAGCGTGTTTTTCAAGTTTCAGATACTATTGTTATATTTTTCACTTTTTAGTCTTACCACAAAACGTCGTGACGAACTAGTCGTCACGTATTTAGGATTTTAATAAGTACTCGTAAAACTAACTACACTTGCACAGGTTATCAATGCTTCTATGGAAAGTGGAGTATTTCCAGAAGACTTGAAGCTCTCTAAAATAATTCCTCTTCATAAAAAAGGACCAAAAACCAAACTAGGCTATTATAGGGCAAATTCAATCTTATCAACTTTTTCCAAAATAATAGAAACGGTAGTAAAAAATAGGCTCATACTTTTTTTTGATTCTTATAATGTGTTAAGCAATAGACAATTTGGTGACAGACAAAAATTGTCGAAATGATGGATTTTTTTTATACTTTAGGCATTTTCTGCGATTTAACAAAGGCCCAGGCGATTTAACAAAGGCCCAAATTATAATGGCCACCGGCCCAGCTGGGCCGGTGGCCATTATAATTTGCTACCCGCTACTTGTTGATAATTTGCTACCCGCTACTTTAATAGTTGCTAAATGTTTATTCGTCGCCAAAATACGACGCAGAATAAGTGGCATCCGTGCCGCTCAATTCCTGTTCCAGAACCCCCAGAGTCTCCCAAGACGTCATCCAAACCACACAAGATGAGTCTCTCCCAGTAATTTTGTTATGTAATTTCTAAAATCGTAAAGCCGTAAATCATCTGCACCTTCCCTTTATTCAACGGATCGCTTCCGTAAAACAACCGTCTGATGCGGAGGCGATATCTAAAATTCTAAACTTCTATTCTAATATTATAATCATTGCGCCCAATCGAGGATTCGGCGAATATTCTTGCTGCGGAAACCAGGAAAAAATCGCATTATTTTTAATATTTTATCATTTATGAAACGTCAGGTAGTTTGCGCGCCACCAAGTGAACGCGATTCTAGCGTCGGGTTCGTTGGATAATTCTCCCAAAAATTAACCTCCACGATGTCTAGGAATAGAAAATACTAACGATCGATCGATAGCGGCATTTCCAAAACCCAAACCCCCTCCGGGAGGAAACCATTTATATCGTGCTACCCATACCTACCTACCAAAAATAGCGCAGGTCATAATCCCCATTATTCTTCCCTGAAAGACTATTACGATAAGTTTTGCGAGCCCTCCTCTTAGGGTAAATGAAATATCTTAAATTACTTATTATGAACAACTTGAGTTGTCGACTACAACGGGCGAGCCCGTCACCACAGGGAGTTTTAACGATTAGTCGTTCTATCTCCCTGGAGTGAGCGTAGAAGACTTTTGGACAAAACAATCCAGCGTCTAGCTACGCCACAACCCTTTAGAGACCAACGCCTTACCGCGAGATAGCCAGTTATGTTACCTGGCGGGCCCGACACTCGCGCCCTAACTACCAATTGTGACCAGATTTCACCGGTCTCTCGATTGTTCCGAGTTCGAGGTCGCCTTGCGCAATCCTCTCCCTTACGAAGCGGTGAAACGGTGTATACCGAATCTATCGCGGACCATGGCGTCCTTTGCCCGCCTCTTACCTGGGATCGGATGGGCAATGGTCAATTCAAAAGCAGTCGCCATAAGGTACGCAACCACCCCCGCTCTATAGGAACAATACAGCTTCCAGACTCCCCCGACTGTTAGTCGGAGAGCACCAATCGATTGGCTTGCGCCGCTCGGTGCGCAGACCGTCCAGGAGCGCCAGAGGTTTGATTCCCAGGGGAGACTGGTTGACCCAGTGTCCTACCCAGGTTCGCACCCCGTGCGTGGAGGCCGTCGGATGGGTGTTGACCCATCCGATTTTGGGAGCTAATGGGCCCCATGATGAGGTGGCCACGATGACCCATGTGTTCATGGGCGGTCACACTCACGGGTCAACACCCATCCGATGGCCTCCACGCATGGGGTGCGAGCCTGGGTAGGACACTGGGTTAACCAGTCTCCCCTGGGAATCAAACCTCTGGCGCTCCTGGACGGTCTGCGCACCGAGCGGCGCAAGCCAATCGACTGTGCTCTCCGACTAACAGTCGGGGGAGTCTGGGAACTGTATTGTTTCCTATAGAGCGGGGGTGGTTGTCTACCTTACGGCGACTGCTCTTGAAATGACCATTGGCCATCCGATCCCGGTTCAGAGTCGGGCAAAGGACGCCTTGGTCCGCGACAGATTCGGTGCACACCGTTTCACCGCTTCGTAAGGGAGAGGACCGCGCAAGCGACCTCGAACTCGGAACCAATCGAGAGACCGGAGAAATCTGGTCACAATTGGAAGCAAGGGCGCGAGGGTCGGTCCGCCAGGTAACACTGGCTATCTCGCGGTAAGGCGTTGGCTTCTTGCGGGTTGTGACGTAGCTGGACGTTGGATTTGTTCTGTCCAAAGTCTTCTACGTTCACTGCAGGGCGATAAAACGAGAAAATCGTTAAAACGTCCTGTGGTGACGGGCTCGCCCGTTGTAGTTGACACCGCAAGTTGTTGTTAGTCAGAGTGTGTTTGGGAGCTAACGGGCCCATGATGAGGTGGCCACGATGACCCATGTGTTCAGGGTCGGTCACACTCACGGGTCAACACCCATCCGACGGCCTCCACGCACGGGGTGCGAACCTGGGTAGGACACTGGGTCAACCAGTCTCCCCTGGGAATCAAACCTCTGGCGCTCCTGGACGGTCTGCGCACCGAGCGGCGCAAGCCAATCGATTGTGCTCTCCGACTAACAGTCGGGGGAGTCTGGGAACTGTATTGTTTCCTATAGAGCGGGGGTGGTTGCCTACCTTACGGCGACTGCTCTTGAAATGACCATTGGCCATCCGATCCTGGGTGAACAGCCGGGCAAAGGACGCCTTGGTCCGCGATAGATTCGGTATACTCCGTTTCACCGCTTCGTAAGGGAGAGGACCGTGCAAGCGACCTCGATCTCGGAACCAATCGAGAGACCGGAGATATCTGGTCACAATTGGAAGTGAGGGCGCGAGTATCTCGAGCCCGCCGGGTTTATTCCTGGCTAACTCGCGGTAAGGCGTTGGACTCTCACGGGTTGTGACGTAGCTAGACGTTGGATTGTATTGTCCAAAGTCTTCTACGCTCACTGCAGGGCGATAGAACGACTAATCGTTAAAACGTCCTGTGGTGACGGGCTCGCCCGTTGTAGTTGACACCGCAAGATGTTAGTCAGAGTGTACAATCGATTGGCTTGTGCCGCACGGTGCGCAGACCGTCCAGGAGCGCCAGAGGTTTGATTCCCAAGGGAAACTGACCAAGGCCAGAGTCCTACCCAGGTTCGCACCCCGTGCGTGGAGGCCGTCGGATGGGTGTTGACCCGTGAGTGTGACCGACCCTGAATACATGGGTCTTCGTGGCCAACCCATCGTGGGCCCATTAGCTCTTACTTATTATGAACACTATGTAACGTGAATAAACATTGTTTGTGAAACTCCATTATTCTTTCAATATTAATAAAACGAACCATAGGTTTATATCGAATAACGGGGAAGAGATTTCCCTAAATATTCTGAAAGGATTACATTTGCTCAATCATCGTAAAGCAGGCGGCGAAATCCGCCGCAGTTTAAAACTAGAATCTTCTTCTTCTTATATTTGAATATCAGGCGGTGACAGCTGCCACCTTTGGAATACTTCCTGCGCTACGGTTAGTCACGTAACAGGCAATACACATTTAATCATCTCGGAAAGATTCCCAACTAGCTTCAAGGTCGTCCTTTCCTACGGGGACGGAAGCCCTCCTTTCTGCTCGCGAGGCAAATCAGTATAGGCCCACGCCTAACGCTGAGTCTAGTTCGGTGCATCCTGGCCCGCGACGCACTCCCCTCGGCTTTCTCAGGATAGACGGCGTCCTGGTTTTGCGTACTGCTAACGCCCCGAATAGCCGCTTTCTGGAGCCCCGATGGCGCCCACTTATTTATAAGTAACAAACATAACATTTTCATTTTTTTTTCTCGGTATTCCAGAATATATCATTCCAGCTTTTTATCTGTATTATTTTTAGGCATTTAAAAGGTTATTCAGGATACGTTACAACGCGATGACTAAAAAATACTTCAAGTCTTATCACAACCTAGATGCGAATGAAGAACTACTCGATAAGCTAGATAGGATTCAAAACGCGTGTATTCGCTTTGTTTATTTCCTGAAGAAGTTTGATCACATATCAAACTTTCGAAGGCAAATAGAGTGGCTTCCCATTAGACGATGTCGGGAATTTCACATAATCGCCCTACTCTTCTGCGTACTACAGTCAAATTGTCCTACTTATTTGTATAATCTCTTCTCTCCGCGTTCATCCCATGGCCTTCCATTACGATCTCAGGAAAATCTATTACTGGCCTTATACCTTATACCTCAGCATTCATCAACTTTCATGTCTAGGTCTTTCGCAGTGCAAGCGGTCCGACTCTGGAATTCCGTGCCTTTACCGATAAGACAACTTGAAAACCTGAGCGGGTTTAAAAATTCTTTAAAGAGATATTTACTCAACCTATGAATACCCCCATCCCCTCCCGTCTCCTTTGCTTGTCCTTATATTCCACTCCTCCCTTCAATACCTATCGAGTTGGCATACGTTACTAATCACTGATTTATATTTTATACTATGATGATTTTTATGTACATACGTGTATTCATTTATTACTTGTAAATATATTTGCCCACATAAACCTTCAGTCACAATAACCCTGGCGATATGGTCGGTAGATATTGCCACTTGGCAATAGGCCCACCACATTGTTTTCTTTTGTGTGTGCAATAAAGCTTTTCAAACAAACAAACAACCAATCTTGCAATTCATGATTAAAATACATCTCAAGACGATTCCAACAAGCCCAAACACGTTAAGCATTCATTATTTTGTTGTCGAGTTCCAGTGCCAACTTTCCGGCTTCGTCATCAGACCCGGGAAACCATTGATGACCAGACCAACAAGCCCAAACACGGCTCGGATACTTTGTTTCGTTATGTACCTGTGACCTTCCGCCTCCATCTTGTACTGCCATCAGAACTACACATAATTGCTAAGTTTAAGTTTGATACGATAATCAGAAGTGGTTGAAATTCGACTTGAAAAAATCCGTTACATTGATAGATTCATACGTGTTAATAAATTAGAAATAGCTCCTGTTATAATATCTGTATCGAAATTTTTGAATCAATTAAAAGCGAAGTTATAATTTGAATACTGGTATTATTCAATCACAATTCTCACTTACATGTTATATAATTTGCGCATCTATAATTCCGCTACTCGCGTTTTACTGTTACATTTAAATTAACCATTACATGAAGTAATGCAATATATGTTGCGTTATCCAGCTATAACCAGATTAAACTTAGATGCAAAATATTCGATGAAAAATGGTGTCACCCCAGGACTTTCCCGGCAAGCAGAGAAGGACTGATTTCATCTCAATATTAATTTCATAAATAAATTGATGAGCACCCTCTCTTGGTCGCTGAACGAAACCGGTTGGGTTCCGTTGCAATCACTTCGGGCGGCTCGGTTCGTTTCCCGTCTAAAGGCGGGGTTGGGCCAAGCGATAAATGATCGCATTATTATTTGATTAAAATATAAAACTGTTGCCAGTGATCCTACCTTAATGTCTCTTTAGTAGGTTATAGCGTGTTCTAAGGCTAACAATATTTTTTTAATAAATATGTGTTTATAAAAATTAAGTAAAGAATAGACCTTAATAAATTTGAAAAAATATACAGAAGAATTGTTATTATTAATCCCTAATAACTGCACTATCAAAGTAAACTTGGTAACCATAATCAAACTTGGTAACAATAAAAATTATGGAAATAGTGTGGAAATAATCATAATTCCTAAAATATAGAGTAATAAAATCATACCTAATTTAAAAAATCTAAATTATCTAAAAAAATATTAATGAGATTTGGTAGAGTATATATACAATTATTTAAATAATCTTAAAAAATAAAAAAACGCATTTCTAAAAACTAGAGTAAAAACCTCTAATGTCGTGAACATATAAAAAATGTAAAAACGATGATTTAGTTTTAAGTGACACAATTTAATAAAATCTGTATATTTTCTAAAGTATTATGTTCTTAAGTATGTTATGTTTCTTTTCACTTGTCTCAAATCAAGGCGGATTCAGAAGATATCCTGTAATTTTTCACTTCTTAATTTTATTTTCGAAGGCTGTCAGCGCCCGGACACCTGGGAAATCTTTTCGACGCGCGTTGACAGCACAATATATTTATCAATCTGAGTTGTAGTAAACTTTGCGGTCCCTTATTTTAAGAATAGCGATGTAAATTTATATCCAGTGTATTTTTTTGGAAAAATATTCAGGAGTGGCAGCCCCGGGCGTGGTATTCACGGGGTCGCTTTCTACGAGACGGGCGCATCGCTGCTGACTGCGAACACCTCCCGAAATGCAGTAGTCCCAGTGTTTCACCACACACTCGATAGCTATGCTAACTTGCATGGAACTTACCGGCTTTAATTGCCAGCAAATAATGTTCAGATATCGATCCACCAAAATAAAACAAAAATTCACTGTTGTAACGGAGAGTGTATTTGAGCGAGAAAAAGTTTTTAACCCCCCCCCCCCCCCCCCCCCTACCCTCCCCTTTACATGTTGGCGCCCCACGTTTAAGGAGACGTGAGAACTCAGAAAAATATCCGAAATAGGAGGGCAGCGAAGTAATAGGCGGGGTTAATTTTGTAGGGTTCGGCCAATAAAAATCCAGCGTTGACGAAGCGTCAGGCACGATTCGACGTCCGCTCGCGCCGGCGATCGGGGCCATACTAAACTTTCAATCGCAGCGCTAGCACAGAATAACTATCTTTTCGCAGTTGTGGTATAAGGGTGTTAATGGCAAAGCATATTTAGAGTAACTCTCAGAGCGCTCTGACGTTTTAATTATTTGTAATTAATTTAGGGTCTAAATTAAAAATGTAGCTAAGCGCGACGCTAGAAAATTAACCAGTCAATTAAATGAAATAAAAAAAAACACACTCACCGCTCACATTGTAGGAGTAATCGCGCCTGGAAGTTTTCGAAGTCAGTTTAACGCCTTAATGTCCAAGGCGTTTGAGCAACGTTTTTGCGTCCAAGTTATAAATTGATTCCTTATCGAGGGATTCGCTTAGAAAGTTATTAAAATTATTGCTTATATTTAAAAAAAAAAATAATAAATTTAAATCTTTAGAGATGGTCGTTCCTAGGTATAAATGATATTAGTGCATTTTTTGAAAAATACAATTTAAAAAAGTGTCTAAGCGAATCCCTCGATAAGGAACCAATTTATAATTAAGATTAAAACCAGTTTCTCATTGTATTGGACGTTCAGGCTTTAAACGGAATTCGAAAACTCTAAACTCCTACATGTGCAATATAAGCAGTAAGTGTGATTGACTGGTTAATTCTCTAGCGCCGCGCTTAGTCACCTTTTTTATTTAGGCCCTTAATTAATTACAGTAAATTAAAACGTGAGAGCCCTCTGAGAGTTACGCTAAATATGTTTTACCATTTTTCATATTTGGTAAATATGTTTTTTTTTTCAATTTAATTTAAACTCATTACAGATTGCTGAATGTTACTCTACATATGAAACCATTTTGAAGTTAACAAAGTACACTGACACCTAATAATCAATCAAGGGATAAACAACAATAATACTTATATTATAGCAGAATCATAGCATTTGGATTTACAGATTTCCAGTTTCCTACTTCACGCCAGGCTGCATCGCACGAAAATAAATTTCCTATACCAACAATGATCTAAAAATTAGTAGAAAAGTATTCCATTAACAATCAATTTGTAATATAATAATCATAAATAATATTAGTATTTTTTTTCAAAATAAAAGGTACAACAATGGTAACTGGAATAATAATAATAAATGGTATTCAATTGTCAGAGATTTGTTGAGGACTTCGCCCAACATATCAGTCAACAAAAGAAGCAGATTCTCTAGAATCCAAAACGCAAATACGCTCAATATTACATGCGTCAAACAGCATTGAATTCCATATAAATTTCGGCAATTAATGCACACACAGCCGATGACTAATATCATTTCTTCTGATCGATTCAATTTGACACACTTATTGCCCCCACGCATTGAACATTGCATCATACACACGATATATAAAGCCATACATTCGATCGATCATTTATCATCCTCCAGTGAGCACACAGCGCGTTTACACCTCGTTATCATCATCATCAAGCAGTCACTACATTCCGCGATACCATTCTTCACACTTCGGCTACATAACTGCGACAGCACTTTCGAGCACACACTACACATACTCCGCGACTTACATTCGAGGCGTTACAAACTGGCAACCATCACATACCTTCTGAATAAATTACTTCAACTTCAGCAATATCGACTTTCAATACGGAGAAAACCCACTGATGAGAACCACCCTTCACTCACGAGCAATTGGAGTCTAGTGACGGGTGGCCACCTCACAGATTATAAATAGTGAAAAATTATAAAAGCAAATCAAAAGACTTATTTAACAAATAGGCACTAAAATGGTCCTTGCAATAATACAAATGTCTAAAAATCATAAACATTAATGACAATTAAAAAAAAATCACCTTATGAAATCTAAATCATAGTACTCGGTAATCAGAATATCGTATACAGCTAAACCGTTCCAGACAACCTATTCGTAGAAACCATAATAGTATGTAGGTAGTAACCGACTGTAAATAATGATTATATGTTTCATGCAAACTTACGAGAACAGAACTTCATACAAACTTACGATCAGAACATATTTGTCGAAGCGTTGACCTTGATATCGTTCGACTTGATCGCTATTTGAATTGCTATTTACCCATACTATACCTAATAGAGGCATCGCAAGATAGTAATCGCTCGGTGACGAAGTTATCCCTGAGTAAACGGTCAATATCCCAGCCGCTAAAGATGGTTATGATAACTGGCCCATTACTGGCAACAATTTTCACCGACTGCGATAGCATCTAATAATTCGAGAGCAGCCTGTGAGCAGTACAGTCAATGAACTAAACTAAATAACCCCTAATACATATAGCGTAATCGAAAGGGTTACTATCTAAACATATCGAATCGACATGGAACTGACGGTTCCGTGCAGCATCCACCTGATGGCCTGCCTGTGTCTTCTAAGCTCGGTCTAACGTGTAGTCAAAAGCCAGCGACAAAAAAATGCAAGAGTTTTAGAAAAAAGCTGATACTCTCAGATCAGACAGTATTTTGGCCATAGAATGCTGGAGTAGTTAGCACGCCAGATTCCGGGACACCTGGCGCTAGCTTACTAGGAAAGGTGTAATTTTCATTAGTACCACCAACGTGTTTTGGAAAAGCTAAAAATTCGTCAGTAGACAGTGGATGTAATAAAGAACTCGAAATATATGGTCACACTGCTTCATAATCTCCACTGCGTCGCAATGGCGCAATATAATTGTATGGTCAGACTGCTTTATAATCGAACGCGTGGCGTCAGCACCTCCATACCATTATATTGCGCCATTGCGACCATTATATTGCGCGGCAGTTGACCGATGCGTCATAGAGCGATTCGTAACATGTATGGAGATGCTGACGCCACGGGTTCGATTATGAAGCAGTCTGACCATATATTTCGAGTTCTTTATTGCATCCACTGTCTCCTGATGAATTTTCAGCATTTTCAAATCACTTTGGGGGTACTAATTAAGATTACAAGTTTCCTAGTACGCCAGCGCCAGGTGTCCCGGAATCTGGTCTGCATTTTATGGCCAAAATACTGTCTGATCTGAAAGTATCAACTTTTCCAAAACTCTTGCACATTTTTGTTGCTTGCTCCCAACTACCACGGTTCAGCTCCCAACCGGTAGTCTGTTCAAAGATGGACTAGCCTGGACTGCTTGCCGTGAACACTGCTTGATGCTATACAGTCGTAGGCCGTATGCTATAAGATCGTATGCTATACAGGCGTATGCTATAAGATCGAAGGTTTCTATCTACTACTATAACTAGGGATATTGACCGTATATGCGATTTTTGCTCAAGAAGCTCTTTGCGAATTCTATTGCAATAAGAGCTCGGCCATATCCCACGAGGAAGTACATCGGCATGACACCAGGAATAAAACCCTGTATCTCCAACCGTTCGTAGCACGTACTGCCAAGTTCCAGGCGACTAGTCGATACTTAGGCCTCAAACTTTTCAATAAATTGCCCGAAAGATTAAAAGCAATTAAAAACATCGATATTTTCAAGAGATCCATCCGAGTCTATCTGCTTAAAATCAACATGTATGCCCATAACGACTTCTTAAAATATTTTGAAATACATCGTATCTACCCATTTAATCTAATACATATTATTTACCGTTAATTGTTTTGTTGTAAACTGTTATCATATAGTCTATGTTTTTGTAAATTGGTAAGTTTAAAGCTATATATTGTATATCATCTCTTGTCTAAATTGAGTAACTAGTTTAAGATTAATTACTGTCATTCCTACACAAATGTATGGTTGTATTGGAAGTAAATACCTTTTACTTTACTTTACTTTACTTTATCCGGAGGAACAACTCGGACGGAACTGAGCGGTTTGCCCACCGTGCGGCATTATCCAATCGACTGTGAACTCCAGCGAATATACGGGGGATCCTGGAAACGTACGTTCCTAAGCAGGCGATCCGCGAACATCGTTTTTTCGCTCAAACATGCATATTCCTTGTTAGTGTTATATGTTGGTTGATCGATGTCTGAACATTAATTGCTTTCAAGCATAGCCGGTAAGTTCAGTGCAAGTAAGGTTTTCCACTCGCATTACACCAATACTTTTTTTTGTATACTAAACAAAGCAATGCAATAAAGTACTCCAGTAAATAGGCATTCCTCTACTTGAATGCGTCACACAATGAAATGGTAATATTTTTAATAAATAATACATGACTATTATAATAGTTGCCAGAGCTGTAATATTATATTTAATATCACCTAGAAACAAATAATCTACTACATAATATACTAATATGATTTAACAGTCAGGGAGAATAACAGATTAAAATAGAAATACAAAGCCTACGTAGATCTATCTAAATTAAAATATAATATTGTCAAATCCAGCAATATTTCTTAGTATTTAATTAAATTAATAAATATATTAGACGAGAATAAGAATGTCAGCTATCTAAATTGACGAGAGCGACAATTGACTACCACAAACTAAGAAGTGACTTAAGTAATGAGACATGGACTGACTTATATAGCACAAATAATATTAATACAGCTGTTGACATATTTGTAGGGACATATACACAACATACGACCAACAATACGACTGTTAAGACAATAAATGCCAAACATAAAGACTGAAACCATGGATAAGCGACGGAATAATAAATAGTATACGGAAACGCGACAGATTGCATAGACAGACTAAAGTTTTCCCACAAAATGAACGACTAGGACTCTACTACAAGAAATACCGAAGTATCTGTTCGAATATAATTAAACGGACCAAGGAAAAGTACTATAGGACTAAAATCCAGACTGATAACTACGATCCTAAGACCGTTTGGACAGTAGTTAAGGAGATGAATAACATTGGACATAACAGGACCAAAATTAATGAAATAAAAATGGACGGACGTACACTCGACAACGTACATGATATAGCAAATGCTGCAAACACATACTTCACTAACATAGGGAAAAACTTAGCAAAGAAAGTAGAAAAAATAGCAAACAGGAGAAACTTAATAAATCATACCTATATACAGACACCTAAAAATAAATTTCAACTGACAAATATAACAGAAACTAACGCACTAACTCTAATCAAAGAACTCAAGTCCGCTTGCGGGCCCGATCGGATCTCTGCAAGGACACTGAAGCAAGTGCAATACGAAATAGTACACCCTATTATGCATATTATTAACCTCAGTATAGAAAATTGCACCTTTCCAGATCATTTTAAAAGGGCTGATGTAACGCCGATCTTCAAAGCAGGAGACAAGACAGACATGACAAACTACCGGCCGATATCTCTACTAAACATATTGAGCAAAATACTTGAGCGACACGTTAAACTCCAACTGACGGACTATTTAGAAAAAAATGGCCTTTTGTCGAAAGGGCAATTTGGCTTCAGATCGAACATTGGGACGCAAGATGCTATTTTGCAAGTCACCGAATTTATATCTAAAAATGTGGATAGAGATCGAAGGTGTCTTGCTGTATTCCTTGATCTGGCCAAAGCATTCGATACTGTGCCACACGACAAATTACTAGACAAACTGAAACAAAGAGGTCTTACTGATTCTGCTCTGCAGTGGTTTACAACTTATGTAACTGGACGCACACAAAGAGTAAAAATGGATAATGTGACAAGTGATTGGATGCACATCCCCTATGGAGTTCCGCAAGGAAGTACACTAGGACCAACGTTATTTCTTATATATATTGACGACCTATGCCGACAAGACATATCAGGAAAATTAATATCATTTGCTGATGACACTGTACTAATGTTTGAATCTGATACATGGGATTCGGTTTTTGACAAGGCAACAGCGGGTCTGCAACAAACGTACGACTGGCTGACTCATCATCTACTTACGCTGAATATCAAGAAGACTAAATACATGACATTTAGCATAGATGGGCGAAAGCAACCTGGACTTGATAAACAACTGACGGTACACAGCTGTGACAGAATGAACTGCTTGTGCCAGCCTCTAGAGCGAACAACCACTATAAAGTACCTTGGAATATTTATTGATAACTTTCTACGCTGGCACAAGGAAATAGACTTGACAACACAGCGACTACGAAAACTAATATACGTCTTTAAAAACATCAGGAATATTCTTAGTCCGTCTATGCTGAAGATGACATACTACGCACTTGCACAGACTGTAATCACTTACGGACAGATTGGTTGGGGTAGCGCTGCGGTAACTATTCTTGATCCCCTAATAAAGGCCCAAAAAGCCCTAATTAGAGTAATCAACAAGAAACCTTACCGCTACCCTTCCGATTTACTATTTAATGAATTTCAAGTACTTGACATCAGACAATTATATATACGAACAATAGTACTCTACTACTATAGACATGACCTGGTGCCTCAGAATACCTCTATGCACAAGTACGATACCAGAAACCGTAATAACCAACCCCAACAAACTAAAAACTCGCATACGGACAGCGACATTATGCATTTCACTCGCCGAGGATTTACAATATGTTCATATCTGAGGTGGGGGGGAATGCATTGACGTCAACATCGACAGCCGTGCTGAAGAAAATGGTGGTGTGTTGGCTACTAAACAAAGGGAGAAGGGAAACCGAAAACCTATTTAAAATTCTTGTCTAAAAAAAAAATAATATTATTGCTGTTGTTCTTTTTTTGGTATTTGCTTTACATATCTACGTTAACTACATATCTTCGTTATAATTATCATTAAAGTAAAAATATCTATCAATAATATTATATATTATATATATTATATATAAATATAATATTAGTGTTATATTACTATTATGTTATGTATATTGTATATGTGTATATGTATGTATATGTATGTATATATATATATATATATATATATATATATATATATATATATATATATATATATATATATATATATATATATATATATATATATATATATATATATATATATATATATATATATATATATATATATATATATATATTTATATATATATATATATATATATATATATATATATATATATATATATATATATATATATATATATATATATATATATATATATATATATATATATATATATATATATATATATATATATATATATATATATATATATATATATATATATATATATATATATATATATATATATATATATATATATATATATATATATATATATATATATATATATATATATATATATATATATATATATATATATATATATATATATATATATATATATATATATATATATATATATATATATATATATATATATATATATATATATATATATATATATATTTTTATTTAAAATAAAATTAGTAAAAGCTACTTAAAAAGTAGCGAAGGAAATCCCAGGTTGTATTGGGAAATGCTTATGTTTGAATGAGATATACTTACGGATGTGCACGACTTTCGACGGTGCAATGTAAGTTTAAAGGTCCTTTTGCAGTCGACTAACGATCACTATTCATCCATATATCTCATAAATAGGGCTTATCCTTATGCAACACAAAATGCCTTCAAATGAGACGAATTAAGCGAAAAAATTAAAAATTAAACTATTGATCATTTCGGCAAGGCCGTTTTATAAATGAAAGTGACATTACGAAATTATTCAAATTTCGAATGCTACTAACATTTAAAATATGATACAATTGGCTGAGTTTGTTATTTTTTTATTTTTTTTGTTTGTTATTTTTTTTGTTTCTCATTTGAAGGCATTTTGTGTTGCATAAGGATAAGCCCTATTTATGAGATATATGGATGAATAGTGATCGTTAGTCGACTGCAAAAGGACCTTTAAACTTACATTGCACCGTCGAAAGTCGTGCACATCCGTAAGTATATCTCATTCAAACATAAGCATTTCCCAATACAACCTGGGATTTCCTTCGCTACTTTTTAAGTAGCTTTTACTAATTTTATTTTAAATAAAAACATGATCCTATAAACGGATTTCTTTACAAACCCTATCAAATATAACAACTATATATATATATATATATATATATATATAAGATGATTATAAAGTAAATAATTATAAAAGCCACTTACATCGTGACAAAGGATTCCCTTGATCGGATTCGGGAATGCTTTAGGTGTTAACGAGAATGATGAATGCCTCTCACTTGCGGAAAGAGGAGTAGGTTTAAGTTGGGCCCATTTTTCAACTAGTAAAAAATGTTGAAAAATGGGCCCAACTTAAACCTACTCCTCTTTCCGCAAGTGAGAGGCATTCATCATTCTCGTTAACACCTAAAGCATTCCCGAATCCGATCAAGGGAATCCTTTGTCACGATGTAAGTGGCTTTTATAATTATTTACTTTATAATCATCTTATTGATCAATTCTAAAAAGAATATATACACAAAACTATATATATATATATATATATATATATATATATATATATATATATATATATATATATATATATATATATATATATATATGTATATATATGTATATATATATATTATATTTCTTTAACACACGGCTGCTACTAGACAACCTTCACTAGACTACTGCCTCGACACAGGCCTAAGCCTAGTGAGGCAGTAAAATCCACATGAGCCTGTACCTTTTTTTTTATCAATGATTAATTAAGTATTAATGTTAAGCACTACTAGTTTTTAATCAATAGTTTGTAATTAATTAATTATATGTAATTAATATGGATAAATAAATAAAAAAAAAAAAATAATAACCGCAGTTGCAGCCGCCGTTGTCTAGGGTAGACTGAAGAGCTGTCAATCCGTTGTTCCGCGGGTAGGCCGTATACCGCTGCCGCTATTGCGTAAGTTATAACAGTGGTGGGGGGCCGGGCTCGGAGCGCGCGAATTTCCAAAATTCGACATGCACACAACACTCCCTGTATAACCGTTATAACCTATCTACTTTGAATACTATCTACAGTGCGCGGTTATACTGTTATATAA
Source organism: Micropterix aruncella (assembly GCA_944548615.1). Taxonomy (NCBI): domain Eukaryota; kingdom Metazoa; phylum Arthropoda; class Insecta; order Lepidoptera; family Micropterigidae; genus Micropterix; species Micropterix aruncella. Next base: position 1,437,619 of record OX155962.1, read on the forward strand.
CGAAAGTCTCCATATTGAACATAATAAGAGAAGATTAATCAATTAATGTAACTATGAGTGCCATCTACATTTTGCGTTTCGTAGTAAAATCCTAGTTTTTAAATCGTAGTACGGCGTTGAGTAATCTAACCTATACTAATATTATAAAGAGGTAAAGTTTGTGACGTTGTAGGAAGTAATCTCTGGATCTACTAAACCGATTTTGAAAATTCTTTTACCAGTTGAAAGCCACGTTATCTGTGAGTGTCATAGGCTATATATTAATCCGAAAAATTAAGAGACTTTTTCGTGGTAGTCGGATTTGCAAAGTAAGTCGGAGAAAAAACGGTCGAACGAAAACATTTCTAACTAACGCTGCCTTAACGAAGAGATATATGATTAGGTTCTAGAGAAAATTTGTAGAGCTTGATAATGCCTACTAAAAAGTCAGCGGCAGCATATGTCTAACTTTTATATTTAAGTCACAAAAAGTAGTATTTTATATTAAAAATTTAATTTAAATCGTTAGGTCATGTTTATTGGTCATATTATCAACAATTATGAATTCATATCAAAATAAGTAAATTTATCGTCTCAAGTGTTTAAAACAAAAGACTTTTCCCTTTTACTGCATATAATTTCCCTTTTACTGCATAAATGGTTAAAGAGATAAGACCCTCACAAATAAGACACTCACAAGAAGACACTCACAAATAACGGTAATATATTCAAATTGGCATGCAAATACATACATACATATGCAGTAAAAATATAACCCTTCTTTTGGCAGTCAGGAAATTAATCTTACACTCAGTACTAACCGAACCACACCCATAATTTCATCAAAAGTAAAAGTTTTACCGCCCAATGACGTGGGCACGGGTCAGCTAGTATGCTATATAATAAATGATAAAACTTTTAAAATGTATAAGACTTACACTTTTACAATTTATAAGAATGACAAATGAATTCACAGTCATAGAATTTGTTCAATTCGCCTGCAAACACTGGAAAATCCTTGCTTAGAAGATTTTACGTATTTTCAGTCGTGAAGTTGGTGTAATTTTAAATTATTGCTGCATAGCGTGTTTTGCAAAATTGATAAACCCCTAAAATAGGATTTATCTGATTTAGGAAATTATATTATTGCGCGCGAACTGATTGGAATCTATTTTTGGAAAGGTTTGCTCTGGGGACTCGGTAGGGCCTCGTATAAGCGAATGGATACTTTAGAATACACATCTAAGAACAATATTAAGGCGACACAAGACCTGAGAAATATATATGGAATGGGCAGACCCGTAAAAAAATAGGCGGGGTCACTTTTGGCGGGTTTGACCAATAAAAATCCGGTGTTGATGAAGCGTCAGGCATAGAATACAGAATTGACTATTGACAACCTATTGAAAAAGAAGGAAAATCAAATTCGAAAAACTTTTAAACCTATCAACATAGCTCAGAAATTAAGGTGACATACTACATGAGAAAAATATCTGAAATGGGCAGACCCGCGAAGAAATAGGAGAGGTCACTACTGTAGGATTTGACCAATAAAAATCCAGCGTTGATGAAGCGTCAGGCTACTAAACGTTCGATCGCAGCGCTGTCTCAGTAAAACTGTCTTTCCGCAGTGTTGGTATAAGGGTGTTAAGGTTAAAGCTTATTTAGCGTAACTCTCAGAGCGCTCTCACGTTTTAATTAATTGTAATTAATTTAGGGCCTAAATAAAAAAATGTGGCTAAGCGCGACGCCAGAGAATTTACCAGTCAATATAATTAAATTAAAATAATAGACACTCACCGCTTACATTGTAGGAGTAATCGCGCCTGAAAGTTTTCGAAATGAGTTCGAAGCTTGAATGTCCAAGGCAATAAGCAACTTTTTTTTAAGTCTAAATTGTAATTTGGTTCCTTATCGAGGGATTCGCTTAGAAACTTTTCTTTAAATTAGTGGTTATATTTTTTTCTTCAGATACGGTCCTTCCCAGGTATCATGTCACCTTAAATTTAACAGATTCTGGAGGAGATATTTTTTTCGTATCATCTATTATTGTTATCAAATACACCGTAATGCGTAACCGAAAGTTCGGCTGTCTCATACACCGCACGAAATTCATAATCTGTTTTACGGGCGGGCGACTGATTGACAATTGTTAGTTAATTACTTACGATAGGTTATTTGTACTATTTTCATATCAATAATAGATGATGTATCTAGAGTGCTACCCTTTGGCTACGTAACGACCAAATTTGGTTGCACATCAGACAACCGTTGACTACGTAACGACCACCAATATTAGCGGCTTGCTCCCGGAGCGCACACTAATATTATTTTCTAATTCGAACGCATCCTAAAATCCATAACAAATATTGTTACCATAGATACATATATGGCCGCTAGAATAATTTCGCGCGTCATTTCGCGGATATTTCTGGTAAAATTCCATTAACAAACATATTTTTTTTTTGAGAAATTATCAAAAATTTTATTTGTTTTTATGAGCTAATATCTATATATTTTTGTATGTAAAATAAGCAAAACGAAATATTATCTTTGATAGAGAATCTAATAAAGATCACCATAGCATTTACAATTTCTAAATAGGGTTCCGTATTATTCCGTAAGACAAGTACAAGTTAGAAAGCCGAGTTTTTTCACTTTTTCGACGTACTCATATTTTTGTTCATAATTATCTAATAGTTTTACAAAATAAGATTTCAATATTCTATATACGAAATTTTAATGTAATCATTTCACAGTTATTCTTTATATGATTTCTATAGTGGTTCCATAGTTATAGTACTTTTTGTTGAGCGCGGCAAAACTATGCCGCTACTCGAAGGGTTAATATATACCCAAGTGCTTAGGATGCAAAAGGGGTGGGAGAAGGGTGAGGGGGGGGGGGGTGTATGGGTTTTGCGCGCCTGAGGGTGTTGTTTGATTTCCGGGAAAGTCTCGAGGTGACACTACCGATTTTTTAAAATGTAATACATATTTCCGATATCGGTGACAGTAAGCGAGATTTAAGCGAAAACCTGAATCGGAGAGCCATTTTCCCAAGATGGTGGCTCGAGGGCAACAGATTATATGGACCACTTTAATATGTTTAACAGTACACCTCAATACACATCTATGTCAAGTTTCAAAACATTATCAGTTATTTCGGTCAAACGTCGAATTTTGTTCTTATTTGACCGACGCGATACACCACTACAGGTTATACATTTATCTCAAGCAGAAATAATATTTCGTAGCACACACGCTTAGCCTATTAATTAATTCTATGTAAATGGTATCCCTGGCGTGACTTCTATCTCACAGACAAAGGCAATTAATTAGGACCCCGTTTTAATGGTAATCCGCCGACTATTTAATTTATTATTAATCTGTGGATGATGACGTTATGTATGGGGTTAATGTAAGTCTAGGTGGAAAGCTGGGCGGCAATAACATGTTTTAGACAAAGAGTTTAACGTAATAGAGAGGAAGTGTTAAAGCAAATAGTGCAGTCTGGTGGCATATTGGCTAGATCGCGTGATCTTACATTGTAAGATTTCTGGTTGGGAGCTAATGGGCCCTGTTAGAGTTGGCCTAGTGGACCCATTCGTTCAGAGTCGGTCATATTCACGGGTCAACACCCAGTGGCGGCGCTAGGCGTCGGCGACGTCGGCGACCGCCGACGGCCTCGCACCTGAGGGGGCCTCGCAAAAATTTTAAAAATTATTTAAAATTTATTTATTTATTCTTATTTATTTTCATATACTTGCGTGAGTAAAGTGAGTGAGTAGTACTTTAGGGGTATTATCCAGAGTCCTCTGGCAACACTATGAAAGTTCGCGCGCGAGTCTCGGGACGGGGAATCCCCGTGTCGTATAAATATTTGTATTTCATTCTTCTGTGAGCGTAACTAACGTAAACAATCATTCATTCTGTGAATAGAACTAGACTCGCATCCACAAAGTTTCTTTTTATTGTGTTGTAAAGTCATTATCATTACCCCGGTGGCGTTCTAGTGGATAAAAGTGTTAATTTAGATTGTGATTTATTTCATATTTCTAAGGTAAGTCAAATAACGACTTTAACGAAATGATTTTATCGAAATCGATAGGTATATATCTTTTATAAGTCGTAAATAAATACAATGTAGTTCTCTGTACAAACTGAAATAAAAAAGTAGACAGTTACCTTGTTTTAAACCTGTGTAGTGTTTTTTTTTCACACCGGAGAACATAGAAAATTTTCACTTTTCGAGTATGTTGTTTTTTTAGGCGTCCAAATTCTTAATAGGTAACTATATTATTTTCACCGAGTTCTCTTTTCCATACGTCTCGTGCGGTATTCTTTCAATACAAAATAATCTAGGTTCAATAAATTATATCAATTTTCCATAAAAAGTGTTGTCGTATCTATAGGGTTGTTTATCATGGGGGGCTTGGGCATCTGCTACAAAAAATGAGATATCGGCAGATCTCGTTTCGTATTATTTAACTCTGAAGCTACTGAGCCTATTTTGAAAGCATCTAATAAAATATTTTTTCTAAGATTACATGACCCAGCCCCCGCTCTACAGATGCCTATGAGAAAAAGACCTTGCTAATAGTATAGAGAAAATTATTTTACAATTAGTAGCAATTATATATTTAACAAAATACACTTCTTAGCTTAATAAATTAGTGACTATAGAAAATAAAATATTCTGGATGATTATTGATGATCACACCTACTTCTTATAATCAGTATACATTGAGTTCAAGTTTAGTTTAAGTACTGTACTTACCAAACTTTATTAAAAAATATTTTCAGGTCATCATGACTGGAGGACCCACTAGAGACAGAGATGTAGGGAGGATATGGGAATCCGGTGCATCAAAAAGAAAAAGAAAAGCTGAAACGGTTATATCCAACCAAGCTCTGAGTTCCAGTATGATGAAATTTCTTAAGAAACCTTCAAGGACTACAAGTGTCACAGTTTCAGAGTCAGAGTCATCTGATGAAACTTTAGTTTCTGAACCAGCTTCAGAGTCAAATAAATCTTTTACTCAAATTTCTGATACAGCTTCTTTACCATCAACATCGGGCGAATCTGCTGTGATCCAAATGTCTGAACCCAATGAAGAGTTAGAAATTGAGAGTATGTGTGACTCGGGAAATCAAGAGCAAGCAGTTAATTTAAAAGAGTCATTTATAGACTTAGATCCGGGGAAGTGGGTATTTCCAGTTAATGATTTGCAGCGTCATGACTTAATTCAAAACGGACCCAATCATCAAGATCTAGAGAAATCTGATGAAAGTTACCCAAAAGACGCAAATAAAAGACATTTTTCTAAATTTCATTTTACTCGAAAATTAAGTAACGGCGAAACGCAACATCGCAGATGGTTAGTTTACTCCATATTTCAAGATAAAGTTTATTGCTTTCCATGTAGACTTTTTTCACATTTGCAGACACAGATGGTAAAAGAAGGATGTTGTGACTGGAAAGATTTGAGTCGGATATTGCAAAGACATGAACAAAGTCAAGGACACATGGAGTGCATGATTAAATGGATGGAATTCTATAAAGGAATCAAACAGGGAAAAACATTAGATAAGGATAACGAAAGATTGATTAGGGAATCGCAAAAGTATTGGCATAATTTGTTTGAAAGAATGATTGACATAATAAACTATTTAGCCTCACACAATCTGGCATTTAGAGCTCATCGAGAATCTCTTAAATTGAACGATAGCAGCAACAGTGGTAATTTTATTGATTTATTTAAGTTGTTATCCAAATATGATCTGACACTACGGGAGCACATGCAACGTATTAATGAAAAGCAACTTACTCAACATTATCTTAGCCACGACGTCCAAAATGAATTAATTGCATTAATGTCTAAATCAGTTATTGACGAAATCATACACAGAGTTAAACAAGCAAAATACTACGCCTTCTTGCTCGATTGTACCAGGGATGTCAGCCGTGTTGAACAAATGTCAATAATATTAAGATTTTGTAATTCCTCAACTGGAGCAATAGAGGAACATTTTGTTGGGTTTATTGCCGTCGCAGAAACAACAGGAGAGTATTTAACTAATTCAATATTACAAGAACTGGAAAGAAATGGTCTAGATATCCAAAACTGTCGAGGACAGGGATATGATAACGGCGCCAATATGGTGGGTATTAATAAAGGTGTCAGAACAAGAATACTCAATATAAATCCAAGAGCATTCTTCGCGCCGTGCGGATGCCACAGTTGGAATTTGCTTTTGATTGATGCAGCTAACTCTTCTACAACAGCCAAAACATTTTTCGGCTTCATCAATAAAATCTATGTGCTCTTTTCAAAGTCAAGTAAGCGTTGGGATGTTGTAAAAACTAAATTAAAATTGACATTAAAACCTCTGTCTGAAACACGATGGGAGAGTAGAATCGGAGCAGTAAAAGCAATATTTTTGCAATTTGATGATGTTATCGAATGCGTGAATGACCTGAAAAATAAAAGTGATGATTCTGAAACTCTAAGCGACTGTGAAGCAGTCTTGAACGAAATGTTAACTTTTGAGTTTATTGTTGCAATACACGTGTGGTACGAGGTTTTACTACGTGTGAACAATATAAGTAAACTATGGCAATCGGTTCAAGTCAACTTGAAAGTCGCTATCGATACTTTACGTTCATTTTGTAGCTGGATTCAAGAATTCCGTAATACAGGATTTGACAATAGTGTTGCACAAGCTCGATTGTTTGTGGAGAAAAGTACTTTCGAAATTCAGTGTCAATTTAAAGAAAAAAGAACAGCCAGGAAAAAACGAATGTTTGATTATGAACATACTGATGAACCTATTCAATCTTTTGAAATGCATTACAGAGTTAACTTTTTTAACACAATGATAGATGCTATTATAGTGGACACCGAATGTCGATTTAAAGCGCTCAATGAATATTTTGAACAATTTGGTTTTATTTATGATATCAGTTATTTGAAATCGATATCAAAAGAGGACCTTCTCAAGCATTGTAATGATTTAGGTACAATACTGCGGGAAGGCGACGGCGAAAACAGTGACATACAGCCTTTCGAGCTATATGAAGAGCTACAGCTTTTAAAAGCGAATTCACTTGACTCTGTCAACGACGCGAAACAACTCATCCAGTACATTTTAGAAAATAATTTGGAAGAAATATATCCTAATGTTTACATAGCAATTAGAATCATGCTCACAGTTCCCGTCAGTACAGCTTCCGCTGAGAGAAGCTTCTCAAAGTTAAAATTGATTAAAACCTACTTGAGAAGCACGATGACCCAAGAGAGACTATCTGCGTTATCAATTTTATCAATTGAAGCTGAAATAGCGGCTAGTATTAGCTATGACATAATCCTGAAAAAGTTCAGTGAGGCCAAAAGCCGAAAAGTTCGTCTATTTTAATTTCTATTTGTGTAATTTTTACCAACATTTGATTAGCAATAAAACTCGTTTACTCATACATTAGTTTCACTATAATTCGGCTCATGTAATCTAACGTTATCTTTTTGACTGGGAAATAAAAAAGGCCTCGCGAACCTAATTTCGCCGACGTCCAAGTGTGGTCTAGCGCCGCCACTGTCAACACCCATCCGACGGCCTTCACCTCGAGGGCGCTTGCGCGGTTCTCTCCCTTACGAAGCGGCGAAACGGTGTAAACCGAGTCTATCGCGGACCACGGCATCCTTTGCCCGGCTGCTCACCCAGGATCGGGTAGCCGATGGTCGTTTCAAGAGCAGTCGCCGTAAGGTCCGCAACCACCCCCGCTCTATAGGAAACAGTACTGCTTCCAGACTCCCCCGACTGTTAGTCAGAGTGCACAATCAATTGGCTTACGCCGCACGGTGCGCAAACCGTCCAGGAGCGCCAGAAGATATACTCCTAGGGGAAACTAGCCCTAAGGCCAGAGTCCTGCCCGGGCTCGCACTTCATGCATGGAGGCCGCCGGATGGGTGTTCACCCGTGAGTGTGACCAAACCTGAATAAAATGGGTCTTCGCGGCCAACTCAACAAGGGCCCATTAGCCCCCAACAAGCCTTGATTATATGGTATTAGATGGCTCAACTCTATAGTACGATTTGGACACTCTTCTGAAATGCAGGTGACGTTGATAGTATTGGCGGCCGAACTAATAGCAATTTATTTAGCCATCTATAGTAACATTGATAAAGAATGTTTTGTTTATATATTTAAAAGACCGATTGCTTATAAAAACCCAATCATTTAACCAATGATAGCAATAATAAAATTTAATTAATAGTACCATCTACCGCATTTTTCACATAGGCTGATAACATCACAGAAAATAAGGAGAGAACTCAATCTGCAGAACGCAGACACTTTGGCCTTATAGGACCCACAATATATAATAATTTAAAATAATCCATAAAGACATGCTGAAATATTAAGTCAATCTAATTAAATATTAAAAATTATACAATACTTACTTCAGCTTGGGAGAAATAAAGTGGAAAAGGTAATAAGTTATATTTTAATGTAAAGTTCTTTGCGTTCTTTATCCTGTCCACCCTAGAACGGGCTAGTCCCAGTTAATAATAATAATAATAATTTTATTCATTCAAAAATATAAATTTACAATTGTATTAGTTGCAGAATCTGGCTAACTAGGCCATAGCCCGTACCAAGGAAAACTCTATGTATGGCAAAGGTTTATTCATGTGCTCATAATATTAAAATGAAAAATACAAAATATGATAAAATAGAAAATTGATAAGCGAATGCAAATTAAACTTATAATTATATTTAAAATATTGATATACCATGGTCATGGAAATAAATATTAATATAAAATGTCGTAATATGAACTTTGTAAAACAAATAAATAAATAGTATTAAAATATAAAGTGTAGTGCAATTGGGTGACAGAAACAAATAAGCAAAAGGCTAAGGTTATGTCATTCGGTTCCTGTTATTTTTTATAAGCTAATCAATGTTTCATAGTAATTAATTCTTAAATAAATAAATAATTAATAAATAATAAATTGTTATTACATTGTAATATATTTCATCTTTTTATTTCACTTATTGATTTGTTCTATAAACTTCATATTACGACATGCCTTTTAGCATACACTTCCAGACCCCAGTAACCTCGCTCGTTGGAGCTATGCCGAGGATAGTTAGTTCATGTCCCCTTTGTAGCAACACCCCTTGCACAGCTAGACATATTCTAGCTGGCTGCAAGGTGGCCTTGGATCAGGACGGTACATACACTTACCGCCACGACAAAGTCCTTGCTGTTATTCGCGAGGTACTTAGCCTTTCAGTGACTCGTGCCATCAAGGGTTCCACAGTATCCTCCAAACCCCCAATACAGTTTGTGCGGGTTGGCTCTAAAGGCAAAAAACATCTCACTGCAAAACCTTTCTCAATAATCGAGAAAGCTTCAGATTGGATTATGGAGGTCGATTCGGTCTCTAAGCAGTATAAATTCCCTGAAAGTCTCGGATGCACAGCCCTGCGTCCAGATATAATTCTTTACTCTCTATCTCGGAAGATGGTCCTTATCGTAGGAATCAAATATCCCAAAAGACCACGAGTACAAATTAAATTAATACCATGACCTCGCAAATGCCGTCACCCGGAACGGCTTCACTGTTCACCTTCACGCGGTGGAAGTAGGCGCTCGTGGCCTGCATGGTAAATCTTTGTTTCACCTTTTTAAAGATCTTGGTCTCTCCAGGAAAATAATCAACTCCTTTCTAGAAAAATTATCTAAAACCGCGATCTCTGCATCTCAAATTCTATGGCTTCGACGGGGGAGTGAATGGGTGGTAAGGTGGACGCTCACATGTGTCAAGACAGCTGTCCTAAACCTACCACCGCCGGTCGTTAGTCCGGAATCCACCCTTCACCTCCCAGAAGTGTAAAAATTATATATGATGGGCCCGATTTTTGGTCGGTGAATTTCATGGCAGCTCCGTTTGTATTTTATTTTATTTATTTTATTTTCATAATCATGCTATATCGATATTTTTAAATATAATTATAAGTTTAATTTGAATTTACTTATCTGTTTTATATTTTATCCCATTTCACATGTTTCATATTGATAGTATGTGTGCGCACATATATCCTCCTAGCCGTGTTCGGCCATAGCGACTGCATTAGGTATAGATTCTAGGGACTTCATTGTATTTTTTATTATTATTTATGGTTGGGGGTTTTGCTGGTGCGCTCTCGGGTGACTGATGTAGCCGATCTTGGCTTGGAATGTGCGTGCACATTTGGCGCAAGTCAAGACACCATTTATGTAATTATATTTTATGACCGCTGGTTGTCGGGCCGTTAGCTCGTCGCACTTGGCATCTAAGTCGAGCAGCCTCTTTTTTTCAGAACCATCTACATTACCCTGCACTAGCAATCTCCATCCTAGGCGACCTTTCCCTTTACTCTCCCACTGAGAGGGTTCAAAGTTGCACCTTTTCATGTGCCTCTTCTGAGCATCCTTGTGTCTGAGGAGCTGGCCGCCTTGTTTCCGCTTGCCGTTCTTTAGTTCAGAGTAAAAGATACGCTTTGCCACTCTCTCATCAGCCATACGGGAGACATGTCCGCACCATCTCAGCTGTCTTCGCATCATGTATGCTTCTATTCCGCTGATTTTAGCACGTCGAAGAACTTCCATGTTCCTTACACGGTCCGACCACTTGATGTTCATTAAGTCGCGTAGGCATCGAAGGTGGAATTTGTCAAGTGCGCGAATATGCTTTCGGTATGGGCACCATGTCTCTGACGAGTAGAGGAGGTTTGGGAGAACGATCGCCATGTAGACAGACACTTTTGTTCCCAGCTTGATGTCGTGTGAGCTGAATACCTTGCTACGGAGTTTACCGAAAGCTGCAGAAGCAGCTCCTATCCTCCCGTTTAGTTCAGGGTCAAGGTCACATTTTGCTGTAAGGTTATACGTTAGGTTAGGTTATGCGTTATGCTGTTAGGTTACATATGAATAAATCATCGCCATACACAGAGTACTTCTTAGTACGTGCTGTTGCCTAGTAGGCAGATTCTGCAATTAATACAATGTGAGTGATTTTCTTTGGACGAATAAAAATATTTCATAATTTGAATCTATTAGTCTATCTAATCATTAAGGTGCTTATTTTAACCTATTGGAACCTGTATACCAAATTGACAATAGACATATTTAAGTAAATGATGTTAAAATAATAAGAGCTTTGTTTTCAATTATCGTTTGTTATTATACATTTTTTTTACAGCGTTGTACATAATTTATTTATTTATTTATTTTTAGGAAAACCAACAGCTAATTATAATTTAACAAAAAGAGGAGTAGGATAACAGAGAGCCAATTAAAGGTTTTCACGTTTAAGTAACGTTGTAGAAACATGTGTGACCTTTCAAATAAAGCTATCGTTTAAAAATACATAAAAAAATATTCAACAATTAATGCTAAAGAATTCACTGTTCAGCTGCTGCCTAGCTGAGTTAATACTCGTACAGAATAGATCAAAGTCAAAGCGTTTAATAAAATGATTACAATTGTCACTTGTTCGCCACAGAAATGCATTAAGAGCAGGGTTAAATCTATTGGGTTGGAAGGAACACGGAGATTAATTTTATTTAGTAAGTGGCATTGTGAGTGATAAATGAATTATTAAATATAAAACAATAAAATTATTTCGATCAGGGTAGGCAGACGATATAGGCGAGCATAGCTGACTAGTGAAAATGCAGTATGGAAACCGATATCTGACGTGATCATCCTGTGCGTGTAAGCGGCGAGTGAGCGGGGCAGCGGCGAAAGCAAGGGTTACAAACATTTTTTATACTGAGAAGGAATGAAGCGGGTGTATATAACACTATTTCTAAGCAATTCAATTCGAAGAAATGAACGGCACTGATAAGTGCGATAGTTTCACAGAGGTACATCTTAAATAGCGATGGGAAGTATACAATAGCATAGAGACAGATTAAGAAACTTTGTTTAAATCAGACACATTGTTGACGATGAACACGGACGAAGTGTCATTTTTCCGGATATGGATTTTCCCGTATTTGACCCAGACGTACTTGAGCCCTTTCTCGTTTCCGAAGGTCTTCATCTTGTTTAGCAAGGACTTGGAATCCCCGTTGAGGTGGTCGTTAACATAGATGCGACGAGCAGAGTCACGGAACCCTATGTCGGGGGCCGCGAGGGACTTGCATAATCTCGCTGCTGCCACGAACTCCTCCTTGACATACCGGTTAGTGAAGCTCACGATTATTGATTTGTCGTTGGAACCATATACTGGAACTCTGTGCAGGTAGTCGATTTGCATCCTTGGAAAGCTAAAATTGATGCGCCGTCTTACTGTTATACTCCGAACACCGCCATATTGAACATAACAGAGAATATTAATAATTTTTTGGAATTATGAGTGCCGTTTACACGTTACGTTTCGCCGTAAAATCGGAGATGCCGAATCGTAGTATGGCATTTAACAATCTAATACGATATATAATCAATGGTCCCTATGTCTCAGTCGTTTACTTATTGGCCTTTTAAACATCAAAAGGTCGATCTTGCAAACAGTCGAATTGAGACAGACTATTCATGTTTCCTACTGAAAATTCGTCTGCATCGCTGCATTGAGAATCGGTTACAAGTAGATATTTACGAGTGCATTGATGTCTCAGTTCGGAGTGGTAAAAAGTGGAAGGTTTCGGATTGAGCGAGTGAATCGTGGGAGTCGTAGTCGGTTCGGCGACCCATCACCCGCCGTTTTATGACTCTGATTGTAATTTATTGCAGCTTCAATACCCCTGTAAGCTCCTCCCCCACCCCTCCCACCTCTCCCACCCCACCACCTACTCCTCGATACGGTCACAGCATGAGTTTTATTAATGTGCATTCGATGAGAATTTTAATGTGGTTCTCAATGGCAGATGGCGCAAAGATAAAGGCAGGGGAGAAAAGAACGAGACTATATAACAAAACTAAAATAAATTAACAGAATTACAAAGTAAATGAGTACCTAGTTAAAAAAAATTAAACACGACTGTCGTTACAAAAAAGTACATTTTAAAAAATATTTTTTTTTTTGAACTACCCGACTTGCTGACTAGCTGACCCGTCAGACGTTGTCCAGTCCAAAATTCAATAAATTTGTTTGTGTTCGTGAAATTATGAAAAGCAATTGGAATATGTAAACAAAGCAACAATCGGTTATTTCACCCCAAGACTTTCCCGGCAATCAGACAACCCTGCCCCCCCCGCCCCAACCCTCCTCCCCCCCCCCCAACCGCCCCTTCCCTTAACACGTTTACTGCCAAGGAAGTTTTTAGGATTCTAGTCTGAAAATCCAATGTAATTAAAACATTATATTATTAACCCCTCAAGACAGTAAAGTCCCGAATCGGTACGATGTATTATAATCAATGCTCAGTAACATCCAAAAACAACAGACAAACCGCCCTCTCAACGAACTGAATTTACAACAAAATCGCAGTGCAACCACCCCCTGTTAGTTATGTGTGAGAAAGACGGATAAATTCTGTATTGTACGATTATTCAGTCGTGCTTCTCGCAGTCTAGAATACCTAATATAATTGTTTGTATTCTGGGGGCACTTAGTCGAGTGCTGCCATTGCTCGTATCTGTGCTTCTCTTCTGATATATGTATGAAAATAAATAAAACAAACTAATAGATTTGGTAAAGCACGTAATATGTATACAATTTCACAAGTGTGAAATATGTTTGTGAAATGTGAAATAATATGAAGTGTGAAATATTCGTAATATGTTTACAGCACACAAATGTGTTTACAATTTCTCGATAGGGTTTCGTATTTTGAGATAAAACGTCGATATCGCTGAATAAGTGAGTTTTTTCAGTTCTCCAACTTTCTAATAATTATTCATAATTATCTAATTGTTTTACAGAATAAAGTTTCAATGTTTTTTATTTCAAATTTCAATGCAACCATTCCACAATTCTTCTTTTTATGATCCATAAAGTAGTTTCTTTATTATAATCGTTTTTCTAAAGTGCTATATTTTTAACCTTGAACTCTCAGAAATGACAGGTGACTGCCAAGATTTACACCCGCCGCTTGAGAGGTTAAAGCGCTAATAATCGTGTATATATTAATCATAAAAAAGTATAAATAATGTGGTTTTTCAATAAAGTAGTTCCGAATTGTCTATGTAACAAAAAGCTTTTGCTAAAGCCTCATAGTTAGCAGTGTAATGTTATTATATATAGCAGTGCATAGTTAGCAATACTCATAATAAATAAATGAGGAACCTCATAGTTAGCAGAAAACGTGTTAATTCCACCTGCTCCTAACTCTCACTAACCCCCCTTCCTTTCAAACTCGACCCCCTGACTCTCCCCTCCCCAACCTCCCCAAACTTCACCCCAACCCCTTCTCTCCCCCCCCATTCCCCCCCACGAACTCCACCCCCAACCTTCTCCCCCCAACCCCACCCCCATCCCAAAACGATCGATTTGCATTGCTTCAAAACTTTGGCCATTGCACAGTACTTCGACAGGTTGCAAGTTGGAGTATCATTAATTTGAATATTCAACGGCAACTTGAGTATTGAATGAGCTGTTCGACCGCCTTTCAACAACGTAGCTGCAATTTCTGATAAAGCAAGTGAGGACATCAGGGGATGAACGATGAGGGTTATGTTTTTGTGTAACTGAGAAAAACGACTTTAAAGGTATGAGACAAGGATACAAAGTTGTTCATGGTCGGGAGTCATATGTTATTTTAGTATTATTTGACGTCATATTTAGTTAGGGTTGATATTATTGTTTAAGAACATTATAATATGTGTATATAATACATCAGTATTCCCCACAATCGATTCAATTCTAATCGTTTTTCCCCAACATGCCATTTCAAAAATGTCCATTTTTGCCATAATATTTCCTATTTCCATCATCAATATTTCTTATTCGATTTTGCAATAATTTTCCTATAAGTACAACTCACATTTCCTCATACTCAGTGACGTAATGAAATGGTAGATGTAATGTAATGAAGAAAAATGGTACAATCATCGTTCTTCCCCTGGTGTCCTCAAGTGCAAGTGCGATTTCATTCTGCAAGCGAATCGTTGCCTAAATCAATGCGATCAAAAAGTTTTTCCAATTCCACCGAGAGCGTCCAAGAAGAAAATCCCTCCTGTTCCATCGTTCACAACACAATCATGAGAGTGTCGTTTGCATATTTTTGTTGCTTATTTAACAACGGAACGTTCGATTGAACTGATTCTCACAACGCATCGCAATCATCGCGTTTCAACACTTCTATAAATGCGTCGTGCCTCGGAAGATTGGGCGCTGTCATACCTAGTTGACCTAATACCGTGTTCGATATTATCAAGCACGACCTCAGGTAATATCAATGCCTGGTTGTGAATCTCCTAGCTCAGTTGCAAATCTGGATTTGATATTCTGGTACGCATCTAATGCAAATTTGATTGTAGCAGATATAAGAATATCATTTGAATTAATTATGCATTTCAAAAGTAGCAAAATGATGATCTCATAGGTGTTTGCCAGAATCATTCGCATACCATTTTTAGCGACACATTACGTGACATACGTGACATTTTCATTGTACTCGATCTAGACATTAATCATGGGAACACATTTGTAAACCGTTCACACGCTAAATTTGTATATAAGCCCATACAATTGTCATTAAAACAACACTTCGTCATTACGCCGCCTTACAAGTAGATCATTATATACGGCGTTAGCATAAGAGAAGATCGGTATCGATCCTGTATATCGCGAGAAGAAATAATAAACGAGTCAGAGGAACATATCTTTTACTCAACGATCAATATTGAAGAATAAACAACATTGGGGGAACTAATGACAACCTCAATACCCAATAATTGGTGACCCAATAATTGGTGACCACCGACAAAGAAACCACGCAACCTTCAACAACCTCCAGCTCCAGTAATTGATCATCATGAATCCACATCAGCCAGCATCGGTACCGAGACAAACAGCACCACCGGAAAACGCAGAGAGCAAGATTGCAGCGATGTCCGTGGCAGCGAGAATCCCTGATTTCTGGCCTGGAGCAAGGGCAAAATTGTGGTTGATCCAGTTCGAAGCCGTAGTGGCGTCTCAAAAACAAGGGGACGAAGCCATGTATCATATGGTAGTTGCCAAGCTGCGGATGGAAGATTTGGAACAGGTGAGCGACATATTAACTAATCCGACTGCAGAAAACAAATACCTCGCTCTTAAGAAAAGGCTGTTAGAAGTATACGCTGACTCCGAGCAACGCCAATTTCAACAACTACTCGAAGAGATGGAATCAGGCGATAGCAAGCCCTCTCACTTACTGCGAAAGATGAAAGAGCTCGCAGGAAATAAAATGACCGACCAAGCAATGAAGTTCTTATGGGGTAGTCATTTGCCCAAGTCAGTCAGGACCATTCTGGCTATACATGAGAACAAAGACCTAAATGAACTAGCAGAAATGGCAGACCGTGTAATGGAGAATACCACCACAGGCAGACGTGTCGAGGAGGTAGGTACAGCTTCCAACGATATTAGTTTGCGAGATATCCACCAGCTGGTTATGGAATTAACTACCAGGGTAAACAGGATGGCAGCTAAAGACTCATCAGATGGTCATCAATCAAGAAGAGACTGTTCAGGTCAATCTTCACCGAATAGGCAACGTTCAAGGTCGGCATCGAGGAACAGGCGCTGGTTCACACAAAAACCAGGAGGACTGTGCTATTACCACTGTTTCTACAAAGAACGCGCCACGAAATGCCGGGAACCCTGCTCATGGCAGTCAAAGAACAACGACGATAAGACTAACCAAAAAAACTAGCAGACGTCGGTTCGGCCGAGACAACGACTACTGACACACGCAATAAACGTCTCACAATTTACGATAGAACAAATAGATTCTCATCGATTCTCAGATTTCTCATCGATACAGGAGCTCAAGTGTCAGTCTTACCTAGATATAGGAAAAGTTGCCAGCAAGATACGAATGTTAAACTGTTCGCAGCGAATGGTTCGGAGATTAAAACGTATGGCGAACGGACACTCCGGGTAGGTCTCAATTTGCGACGTCCATACTTATGGAAATTTATCGAAGCGGACGTTGGATCACCCATACTAGGGGCAGACTTCCTGGAGCATCACCATCTCATAGTCGACCTTAACGGAAAGAGACTAATTGATGGTAAAACAAATCTGGCAGCGAAGACAGCGGTAGACAAATCAGACGTGCCAACAATAAAGATAGTAAATGAGCACACACCGCTTGCAAACATCCTCAACGAATTCCCGAATATCACAAGGGCGACGACACTGGAACCAACCGAGGTCAAGCATAATGTTTGTCATTATATCGAAACAACAGGACCGCCAGTATTTTCAAAAGTAAGGCCATTGCCACCGAACAGATACCAAGAGGTAAAAAAACAGTTAGAACAACTCATGGAACTCGGTGTATGCAGGCAATCCAAGTCAAGTTGGTCCTCAGCTCTTCATGTCGTTCCCAAGAAAAATGGAGAATTACGACTATGTGGAGATTATAGGAGATTAAATGCAATAACAGTTCCCGATCGCTATGGAATTCCCAGGATACAAGATTTCACATACACGTTACATGGAAAGACATTTTTTTCTAAACTGGATCTTGTACGAGCTTACAACCAAATACCAATAAGGGAAGAAGACATAGAAAAGACTGCTGTAGCAACACCCTTCGGTCTGATAGAATGGGTACGATGTTGTTATGGTCTTCGCAATGCGGGTCAGACATTCCAAAGACTCATGGATTCAGCCCTCAGAGGTTTAGACAACACATTCTGCTATATCGATGACATATTGGTAGCGAGCGAATCGGAGGAAGCGCATAGAAAAGACATGAGGACCGTACTACAACGCTTGGATACGTATGGACTCAAAATAAACATTCAAAAATGCGTTTTCAATCAACAGTCATTAGAATACCTCGGATACCAAGTCTCAGCAGAAGGAATAAAACCACTTCCAGAAAGAGTCGAAGTTATCACTAATTATAAACGGCCAGAAACTATTCATCAATTACGCCAGTTTCTAGGTATGATGAATTATTACCGGTCATGCATACCGAACGCCGCCAGAATACAATATCATTTAAATAAATGTCTTATCGGCTCGAAGAAAAACGATAAACGACTAGTTAATTATAGCCCAGAAGCCGCCGATGCGTTTGAACAATGCAAGGACGCGATAAAATCATGCGCTACTCTCGCACATCCAGCCTTAGACGCAGAAATATCATTAATGACGGACGCATCCGACTTCGCAATTGGAGCAGTACTTCAGCAGAAAACCAAAAATGGAATTGAACCATTAGGATTTTTCTCACGAGGACTAACAGAAACACAGAAAAAATATAGTTGTTACGATAGAGAATTGCTGGGAATCTACCAAGCTGTGAAACACTATAAACACATGATAGAAGGAAGAAATGTGATAATTTATACAGATCACAAGCCTCTCACATTCGCTCTGAAAAAGAATGCTAATATAAGAAACGAAACAGCACGCAGAGTAAGACAATTAGATTACATTGCACAGTATTGTACTGAGATAAGGCACATATCCGGTGATAAAAACGCAGTAGCCGATTTTTTATCAAGGATTGAAACGATTAATTGTCCATCACCATTAGATTATGAAGAACTCGCCAAGGACCAAGAAGACAATGAAGAAATTATAGAATTTTCTCATGAAAATAGATACATGAAGAAAGTCACGTTTCCAGGATCAAACGCAGCTATAATTTGCGACACGTCAGATAATATGATTCGCCCATTCCTAACAAAACAGTTTAGAGAACAGGCGTTCCACCTGACTCATGACGTCGCTCATCCAGGAATAAGAGGAACTAGGAACCTCATTCGTAAACGATTTTTTTGGCCACGTATGCTAGAAGACATCCAAAAATGGACCAAGAATTGTATAGCATGCCAAAAATCAAAAATTACGAGACATACGCATTCACCGCTGGGAACATTTCAAGACGCCGGAAGATTTGAACACATTCATTTGGATTACGTCGGACCACTCGAGACATCACAAGGATGCAGATATTTAATGACGATGATTGATAGAGCAACATCATGGCCCGAAGCTATACCAGTTCAAGATATGACGGCTAAAACCGCTGCAAGAACATTCTACAATTTTTGGATAACGAGATTTGGTTGTCCCCAAAACATAACAACAGATAGAGGCAGAAATTTCGAATCCGAATTATTTTCTAAGCTATCTAAACTTATGGGTATTAAGAAAACAAGAACGACATCATACAACCCGAAGTGTAATGGAAAAGTAGAGCGACTTCATAGAACATTAAAAGCAGCTATCATAGCGAGAAGTAATACAATTCACTGGGCAGCAGAAGTACCTACAGTTTTGATGGGTCTGAGAGCAGCTTTACGCGAAGATACAGAGACCAGCCCTGCACAATTGACATACGGGAAATCCATAAAATTACCAGGAGAATTCTTCGAAAACACTAAACCGACATCGATGGATACAGATTTCGTAGACCGATTGAAAATGCACATTCAACAGTTTGCGTCAAAAACTAAGAGAGCAAATGGAAATAAACAAGTTTTCATACATCCGGATCTGAAAAATTGCACACATGTTTTCATAAGGATAGATAGAGTCAAAAGACCTTTGACCTCGCCTTACGATGGTCCTTACAAAGTAATTAAACGATACGACAAGTATTATATCATAAATGTGAATCAACATGATGAAAGCGTATCGATAGATAGATTAAAACCAGCGTACACATATAATGATACGACCGTTGAAACAGAGCATTGCAGATCAAAGCATAGACAAGACCACCCGAAAGAAAACAAAACGGAAACCACCAGTCACGGAATCTTGAAAAAGTCACGAGCCGGTCGCGTATACAAACAGACGGTTCGCTTCGCAGGATGATAAATTCAATTGAAGATAATTACTGGGCGAACTATGAATTTCGAAAACATCACGCTCCGGCCTTGCACACCAAAATAACGTCCGCTTCTCAGGGTAACTAAATACCTTCGAGATAACAACTCCGAGAATTACAAATTGAAACGCAAAACTGAAGCAAACCAGATCAGCCAATGTATTATGTCACCAAGGGACCTGCATACATAGGAAATAGACGCCAGTCCTGCTTCAACCCAGCGACGGATTAGACCACAGCTAAAAACCAGCACCACAATGGTAGACGGTAAAATAAGTGAGAGAGTCAAGCGGGGGCAGGAGGTGGCCACACGGGAGAGAATCGAGAAGGAAGTCGCGACGATAGACGCGTTAAGGCTGATCGTGACTGATGACCAGCTGATGCAGTACCTTTTGCACAAAGTGGCCGAGACGGAGAGAGGAGCGCCGCCGCAAGATATACGATTCTTCAGGGGCCTCCTGAAGACCTTCCACCAGATGCTGGAACTAAATATGTGAGCAGCGCAGCGGCATCAACGGACACGGCGGCGGAAATAGCAATAAGCAAATTAAAATTTCTCTTAAGGCACGTATAGTCACAAATGTTAAGTAGATATCTTTATTTTTTGTCGATGAGAAGTCTCTCATCTAAGAGGGGAGTATTGTAGCAGATATAAGAATATCATTTGAATTAATTATGCATTTGAAAAGTAGCAAAATGATGATCTCATAGGTGCTTGCCAGAATCATTCGCATACCATTTTTAGCGACACATTACGTGACATACGTGACATTTTCATTGTACTCGATCTAGACATTAATCATGGGAACACATTTGTAAACCGTTCACACGCTAAATTTGTATATAAGCCCATACAATTGTCATTAAAACAACACTTCGTCATTACGCCGCCTTACGAGTAGATCATTATATACGGCGTTAGCATAAGAGAAGATCCGTATCGATCCTGTATATCGCGAGAAGAAATAATAAACGAGTCAGAGGAACATATCTTTCACTCAACGATCAATATTGAAGAATAAACAACATTGGGGGAACTAATGACAACCTCAATACCCAATATGATCATTTGAAATGTAAGTTGGCAGCGGTGGCAGGCTGCTGGGGGTAGGTTGGGAGGGGTAAAAGTCGGTGAACGGGAGGGGTGTGGGGGTTGGAAGCGGTTGTTTGCTTGCCGGGGAAGTCTTTGGGTGACACAACCGTTTTTTTTAGGACATTTGATTGTGTAATTTCTAGGTTTTGCGTATTTATGTAATTAACTTTAACCCTTCGGCTACGTAACTGCACATCAGAATACCGTTGATTACGTAACGACCAATATTGACGGCTTGCTCCCGGAGCACACAATAATATTATTGTCTAATTCGAACGCATCCTAAAATCCATACCAAATATCTAATTATTACCATAGATACATAGACGGCCGCTAGAATAATTTCACACGTCATTTCGTTGATATTTCTGGTAAAATTCCATTGTCGAAAATCATTTTTTTTTTTCGAGAAATCATCAAAAATTTTATTGGTTTTATGAGCTAATATCAAAATATTTTTGCATGTAAATAAGCGAAACAAAATATTACCTTTGATAAACAATCTAATAAATATTACGATCGTATTATATATAATTTCTAAATAGGGTTCCGTATTTTTCTGTAAGACAAGTACAAGTTAGAAATGCCGAGTTTTTTTCACTTTTCCGAATTTCCCATATTTATTCATAATTATCTAATTGTTTTTCAAAATGAGATTTCAATATTATATATACGAAATTTAAATGCGATCATTGCACAGTTATTCTTTTTATTATTGCTATAGTAGTTCCATAGTTATAGGACTTATTGTCGAGGGCGGCGATATTGCAAGAAATTCTAATAAATTGCTGCTGTCTGCCATGAAATTATGCCGCTACTCGAAGGGTTAACGATATAAATTATAAGGATATGTGTTCATAAGTATATAAGTTCATAAGTATACCCATAATAACTATATGTACATACAGTATGTTATAATATGAATTCACCCACGCTTCAGCTTCGCCTAAGTACTTATTCAAAGGCTATGTTTACTTGCAGCTGTGATCGTCAACAATGGGTTTATGATATTCCGCATTGGCCTGTATAAAATGGATACGTGATTGCGGAGCTTTTCGAATTTGGTCGCCACCGATACGATGCCTCTCTTCATTATTAATTAAGCATCCGGCCACAAGTCGAGCGGCGAGGTAGCCTTTCAGAAGCTAAAATAATTTCCACCCGCTCGAACACTGCTTTAGAGAAAATTCACAGATAGACCAATGCTTTCAAAAAGAAGAATGAAATGCGTCCGTCCTCTTGCACTCTTACAGAAATATAAAATATTTATTAGCAACTATATAAATGTACAAGAACAACAATTTAAAAAAATAAAACAGGACCGCCGCCGCGCCGGTACAAAAAGTAAACTTTTGTACTTATTATTATTGTATTTATTTAGTAACTAGCTGCGCCCCGCGGTTTCACCCGCGTGGTGAAGGAAAATTGTGATAATGATGATAGAAAACTATATATCTTTATAAAATATAGCCTATGTGTTATTATGATGTGTAAGCTATATTATTGTAAAGTTTCATCAAAATCCAATCAGTAGTTTTTGCGTGAAAGAGTAACAAACATCCATACATACATTCTTACAAACTTTCGCGTTTATATAGTAGTAGGATTATTACTAGAAAATTAGTTCGCATAGAAAAGCAACTTTTAGGGAATACATTTCTTCATTAAAACGTTATTCGTTAAAATAAAATTGAATTTACGGATGCTCCGTTACTGAGGCATGGTAAATCTGTTAACATCCAGTGCTTAAAGACGATTACCCATTCGGTGATAATTATCACCGAATCAGACCTTTGATTAAATAATGAAGCTGATGTATTTATCTTCATTTATTGACATTTGGACATTTAAACAATTATTTATTTGTTATTTAGAGAGTTTACCCTACGATACCTGGAATGACATAACGGTGTTAACGATACTATATACACTTTTAAATCGGTTTAAGCGTTTAGAAGTTATGGTGGAATAAAGGAACGGAAAACATACATACATGAACCCTGATTACATTACACTCCTTTTTGTTAGGCAGTCGTGTAAAAATAGCTAGAATCTACCTAAATTACGTCGAAACGACGTCGATTCTAACTCGAGCTTTTCCAAACTTAGATCAATTTGACGTCTAGCCGACGTTATTTCTACCTAAAAAGGTCGATTCGCTCGAAGTCAAATTAGGTTGAATTTATTAATATTATACATTTTGACGTAATTTTCTATTTGTTTTTTTCTATTTTATTATTGAGGTAATTTTCTATTTTCCTATAAACTAGTTCATAGGAAATCCTAGACTTGGTAGAGTCAAAATTTAAAAAAAAACTGTTGTCACCCTAAGACTTACCTGGCAAGCAGACAACCCCCTTCGCTCCCCAAACCCCTTTAACTCACCCCTCCCCCTTGACCCCTCCCTCTCCTACCCCCCCCCCCCAACCCCTTTTCCCCCCACAGTGATTGTGTCGTGACTATAATAGCGAAAGTAGCATTTTTTTTGTCAATTTATTAGGTTAGATTGACAAAGAATTCTACCCAAAAAGTTTCCTGGATCCATCTAATATATTTCTATATCAATGCGTTTGGTAGGACTGCGGCGCCTGTGTTGCCGTTGCCGCCATAATGAAGTTTACAGAGATTGCCCGCCCTGAGCATTGTTGCTGGCGTATTCATTTATCTTTTACCTGCAACGCTTCATCAGCATACAGCAATCGACTTTGTTTTCTGGTAACGAAGTAAATGTGTTTATGGTTTCATAATTGAAATGCTGAATGAATTATTCCGCAGACAGAACGTTGAGAAACCAGGCAAGTAACATTCGTTTTGCTTCGTTTATACAAATACTTCTCTAAAGTATGAAATTGTTTCATATATCGTCAGGTATAAGAGAGAAATATTAATCTGGGAGCAGCTACAGAGTCCTATCCGGGCTCGCACTTCTACGTGGAGACTACCGGATGGGTGCTGACCTGTGAGTTGAGCCGACCCTAACAAATGGGGCATAATGGCCCAACTGCACTGGGCTCATTAGATCCCAAACGTAGAAACTGAGTAGGAAATTTACGTTTCCATACTCCCCCGGTTATTCGCCGGAGCATACAGTCGATTGGCTAACTTTGCACGGTGTGGAAACCGCCCAGTTTCGCCCGAGGTGTTCCCCGAATCGAAACCTCCGATCCAACTATTCACGATTAGGTTGCAGCTGCAAGCAAAGTTCACAGCGGCCCTTCCGAGTAACTCTCTTTGAGGAGGCTACAGATTGGTGGCTGAAAGGTAAGTTGAGCCGATATATAGAAACACAGACTGGTCAGCGAGCTCAAGCTACCCGGAACCGTTGAGAACCATACAGAACATACAGAAGAAGAAAAAAATATTACCATTTCTGACGTATGCATTTAATTATCTATACTAATATTGTAAAGAAGTAATGTAGGTAAGTTTGTATGATTGTAAGTTTCTATGTAGGTGGTAATCTCCGAACTACTCGTTCGATTTCAACAATGCCTTCACTTATTTTTATTTATTTATTTATTTATTTATTTAAGAATCAATTACTATAAAACATTGATTTGCTTACAAAAATAACAGGAACAGAATGGCAAAACCTTAACCTTTTGCTTATTTGGTTCTGTCACCCAACTGGGACTAGCTCTTTCTAGGGTGGACAGGACTCTAATATTACAATCAAGTTTGCTTGATTGCTTGATTGCTTACTAATGTACAAGTTTTAGTAAAAAGCTAATAACACTAAATTTCCCTAAAATGTGTTTTTCAAAATAAATAATAATAATAATATTAGAAAAAAATAATAATAGATAAAAAATAAATATAATATAATATATAATAAATGCAATTCCATTATGTAATCGGCAATAAATATAATATAAAATTCGATTAAATAATATAAATAAAGTTATGTGAGAGAAAATAAAGAAACAGTCATTAATATTTAATATGTATTAAGTAATATAGGATTTAATATAAAAATACCTAGTCAAAAAAAATCGGTTGTCTGTAAAGTCGGTTTACTGACGATAGTTGAACGTGACAACGTCATAAGAAAATACTGATGGAATGGTTGCATTTGAAGCAGTTTCATTTAAGATTCTGATATTGTTTATTACAAACACCCAAAAATATATGCTTTTATACTCACCGATTTGACTACAATATGTAAATGTATTATTGTATAGCAGTATAATTGTATAAATGTTTATTGTTTAAAGTTTATTGTTTTTTTTAATGTGAAAGTTTGAAATCTCAAACTGTTAAATAACGGTTTGAGAAGCGTTTGAGCACGCTGCGCCATATAGCGGTAGGTAACACGTCGTAAATAAACAATATCAGCGACATTTTACCAACCGCTAGATAGCGCATCGTAATGATAGCTTTTCAAACTTTTTTTTAAAAAATAAAAGTTGCTTACTTCGTTGCACTTTGTTGTACCCACAAGAAAATTGTCCGTTCATTAATAACATTCCGTATATCAAGAATACATATAAAATTGTTTCAAGAATTTAAATCAATCTAGTGATTTTCATTCGTACTATTTTAGACTGAGGTTAGTAAATAATTCTTGTCGCAACCGGTAGATGGCAGCATTGATATTGAATAATAAATATAATAAATGGAACGCCTCAGAGCGAGGTAACGCCGCATGAGTCATGTTTTTTCGTGCGTGCAGCAGGCTCCATCGATTTATAAGACGTTGTCACGTCAATAATATAGACAAGCTACATTATCGACGAGTGCTATAGGCTATACTTTATTGCGATAAATTTTGGTTTTCAATAGGAACTCACAGTATTTGTAAATCAAGTCGGAGAAAAATGACCAGGTGTATTGCTTTAGCGGCGTGCACTGACGAAACGGTTTGATATATCTGAAAACGATAGATCTATAAAAAAAACGACAGCTTATATCGAACTATTATGTGTAAGCTACAATAACTGCTTTTATGACTCAAAAAATAAGTTTAAAAAGTAGTTGAAGTTTGTTGAAGACATTAGCAATGAAATATGAATCCTTATCAAAATAAACTCTTCCATCATCACAGGCGTTGAATGGATATAATTTAGCCATGCACTGTAAATTTTTTAGGTGGAATAGTTTTAGATATATCTATACTAATAATATAAAGAGGTAAAGTTTGTGACGTTGTAGGAAGTAATCTCTGGATCTGCTGAACCGATTTTGCATATTTTCCAATAGAAAGCCACGTTATTTGTGAATGTCAGAGGCTAAATGAAAAGACTTTTTCGTGGTAGTCGGATTTGCAAAGTAAGTCGGAGAATAAGCGGTCGAACGAAATCGTTTCTAACTAACGCTGCCTTAACGATGAGAGATATATGATTAAGTTCTAGAGAAAAGTTGTAGAGCTTGATAATGCCTACTAAAAAGTCAGCGACAGCATATGTCTAATTTTTATATTTAAGTCACAAAAAGTAGTATTTTATATTTAAAAAATAATTTAAATCGTTAGGTCATGTTTATTGGTCATATTATCAACTATTATGAATTCTTATCAAAATAACTAATTTTATCGTCTCAAGTGTTTAAAACAAAAGACTTTTCCCTTTTACTGCATATGATTTCCCTTTTACTGCATAAATAGTTAAAGAGATAATACGCTCACAAATAAGACACTCACTCATAATTTCATCACATGTAAAAAGTTTTACCGCCCAACGAAGTGGGCACGGGTCAGCTAGTCATGGAATAAGTAACGCGGGCAAGCACCTCGAAATACGAGTTCCTAGCGGGGGCTGCGCGGCGGCGACTAGCCCAACAAGGTCAGCATTCAGCGTAAGGATGCGGGTGGCGAAGAACAAGAAGCTAACAGGACTTATTTTACTATATATCTAAAGGTACCATATTAAAATGCAAATAAACGCCACCCTACTCAAATTAACAACTCGATTCGATACTTTACGCGAAGCGAAGCCGCGGGCAACAGCTAGTACATTATATTGTAAGCCTTAATCTTCATCGTCTGCGTTACCAACCTATTATGAGTGCAAGAAAATCTATCCATCCATTGTTAATATTAATTTATGAATTAAAGCAGGGATGATAAGAAAAAAATATAATGATTAATGGCAAAGCGACAACTTAATGACTTGGAGAGATGTTTATTGTGATAAACGTGGAGTTCGCCGAAAAGCTACGGCAAGGTTAAAGAGGATGCTTATGATAATATGACGGAATGGTAATAATATATAATATCATACGAGTTATAGGAGTATTTATTGGCTTTCATATTCATATGAGGTCAAACGCTTTGGGTCGATAAACTGGATCAAGGCCAGAGGCTTTCTGCTACGTGAAAAGGGGAATATGCAAAACTGACAACCATTATCACAACTTTTCTGGCGTATTTATGAAGGTTGGCTTACATATTATTGCGTAAGGAAGTAAATGTTATGGCATATCGCATACAAGTTTCTCTAACTTGCTTTTTTATGTTATCGAGATGCTTCCTCCTACAGTTTCGCATTGATGGGTCCTTTCAAATATAATTTGTTGCAACTGCTCTATAATACAAAACACTGAAATATAGTGTGATTTTTTAATTAGTGATATGCTTAAAGTGAGTGAATAAGTACGAGCAAAAAAAACAACTTTTCATAAGGAAATGGAAAAAACTTTAAAAAAAATCTTACCCAGTAGCTTCCACGAAAAAGAACATAGCCCGTAAGGGCCGCTCTGAACGGTGCCTGCGGCTGTAACCTGCAGCCGTAGAGAGTTGGGATCAAAAGTGCGGATCCGGGAAAACATCTTGGGTGGAACTGAGTGGTTTGCGCACCTGGCCGCGACCGAAAATCGCACAAAATCTTCACAATGTGGCAAATAACAGGGGGTGTTTGTTGTTTGTTTATATTCATTATTGTGAAATTTCACAATGGGCGGGTTTATTGTCATACGACAATCTCTTCCAACCAACCCTATGTCTGGAGGAGTACATACGTTTCCTAAGAAGCAGAGGGTAGCCGTTGACGCGGAGTCACATATCCATAAAAACGATACGTTGGCCATCCGACCCTGGTAGTCTTTCACACGAGGAGGCTACTGAATACAAGCTGAATTGTGAGTTGCACCAAGCTGCACGAAACCGTTCGCTACCGGTGGCGGGGTGGGGGGGAAGAACAGGTGAGGGGGTGGTAGGAGGAGGGGGAGGAGGAGGCTGCAGGGGGTTGAGGCGCGAGGTGGGCGGCTGTCTATTTGCTGGGAAAGTCTTAGGGTGACAGACAATTTTTATATTACTTATTAATTGCTTAATTGAATTGAATGTATCTGATATCTGATTACTTACACAAACTGACTTTTACGACCTTGTGTCACATTTTACTGAAGGTGAGATTCAACCTACATTAACGAAAGTTGTAAATTTCCAAGACAACTTGTAAGAGTGCCCTCAAACACAGAACGCCCAAGTAAAAGTCGGATTAAACTTTCGATTACGTCGAACATTAACTGAAAATATAAACATCTGACTTTTCACGACCATTGCTAGACGTGATTCGTGAAAAGCGACCCAATTAATTGCGCCGCGCTGCGATTAAAAACTTTTAAATCGTAAAAGTAAGCTAATTTCGTATTATACAATGCGAAGAAGCAGCCGAAATACTAAATCTGATCGCGATCATTGTACGTAGAAAAATGTACGATTGGCTCTTGCATATCTCAATAACTTAAACAGCAATATGATATTGACTTTGTGAGAAATATTACAACGAACGGCTAAGTAAAACATCATAGAGAAACACACGTCGTAGAATATAGCTTATAATCGATTTTCAAATAAACGAATTACTAGCTGACCCCCCACTTGAGCGTGATGCTTCAAAAATAAACAGAAATAAACTTATTATTTATGTAGAAATATTATTCGTTCGGATTAATTTCATTACTTTGCGGTGCCTTGCTCATTTGATCTAGGATCAGAAATGTCATCAAAGTCTTGGAGAAAATGGGGAGAAACAATTAAAGAGCGACGCGGACGTGACATGACGTGTGACAGAAAGTAGACAAAGATTTTCGCGTCGATTCATTTCGATGAAATTTTTCGAGGAAGTTTCGATGCTCCGAACACTCATTTCCCCAATTACATCGGATAATCAGTGTTCTATTATAATACGATTCTGGGTACGGACTATGTCAATGCAGTTTAGCTATTGCTCATCAGAGTGCCATCTGTTGACAATACAAAAAGGTAGCGCGGTAATCCAGTAGATGGCGCTATCATGCAGTTCATCTACCGTTCATTAGTGGGCCACACGTTGACAGTACAGATAGTTAGCGCGTTGATCCAGCAGATAGTGCTATCATTTTTAATTTTTCTCCTTTGATGACTGATGGATTAAAGGAGGGGTTTGGGAGGGTGGTGTTGGGACGTGGGGGGTTAGGGGAGGGTTAAGGGTCAAGGGTTTTCCGCGGGGGGGGGGGTCTGCTTGTCGGAATAGTCTTGAGGTGATAAAGCCGATTTTTTTCACTATGGTATGACCAACCATTATCGCCGCAGGTGAGGTTAAAAGAAGGTAATTTCAGGGTAGGCAAATAGACAACTTATTAGAAAGTCGCACGGTGTTACGAGCGTTAAAGGACTAAAAGGTTTCCTTGAAAACCACATTATGATGTCACATGATGTTTGATGGCATCTCACAAATGAATAGGTAGTGACGGTGTGAGGTCAGCGCTAGTTTTACTTCCCAGTGCCTCGCAGTAAGGCGTTGGATTCTCGCCGGCTTGTTGGCGTAGTTAGACGTTGAACTGTGTTCTCCCTAAGTCTCTGCGTTCACTCCATGGGAGATTGAATGATATAATATCGTTATAACTTCCTGGGGTGGTGGGTTAGTGGTAATGGTATATAAAAATATACCATCGTCCTTTGTTAGGTATATTCAAGTTGCGTGTGGACCAATTACCAATGTCGTCTCAAAATGACAACAATCTTAGCTACAATACTTCCGCTCAACGTATACATGCATACGCATTTATGGAATTGTAAAGACCCGTCCAGTGTCCGCCCTGTATGACATTACATGTATTTTGACGTAAGCTAGGGGTTCTTGCAAATTAAGGAGGTCGCTAACTCCTAAGATACCTAGTTATAACGGTATGAGCGAAGGTATATGATGTTAGAGAATTTTACGAATGGGAAGGTTGCTTCTTAATGCAGAACTAAGCGAACAATTCCGTCTCGGATCAATTCGCCAAATAGGGATTTTTTTTCCTTGTTTAATTAACCTACCTCTGGCTGCGACGCGATATTCAGTTTCAGTTTAGACGGTCATTTAGCTCATGCGGATGGGAGAGGAAACCACCTTACATTTTTTTAAATATAAAAGAAAATTTTCCATGAATCTCCCGAACCAAAACATTGTTTGAAAATATGTAACATTTAAAAATCGTCGTCATTAAGTACGTATTGAAATAATTATTTTAATCTTTGCATTATAATCCCTTAAATACAGACATCCAGGAATCGATGAGCACATACATTTATTACAATATTCAGCGGTATATAAAATTTAGGCCATTCAAATACTGTTCATCTTATTACAAAAAATATGTATGTAGCAAATCGTCAATATATATGACACCTGCTATGCGGAAAAAAATATGTATGTAGTAAACCGTCAATATAGCTTATTGATAACGTTATCGTTGGACACGCCTGGTGTAATCCACTTCCTTCCTAATCCTAAATAAATGTTTTCCAATATATTTTATTCCTACCCTGTTATAATAAATAAGTACCTACAAAAAGTCATCGCTCGGACCATCTGCGCGGTCGGCGATACAGTTATCAAATTTACGCGCTGCGGATCGTATCGCACGTCGTGAAATACTCGTCTATCCGAGATAGAAAAATTACATAAAAATAACTTCCGGAAGTGCCGTGCATTTTAGGGAGTTTATATCATCGGGATCAGCACCAGCGTCTGGGTAGCTACCCATCAGCGAAGCAGCCAGAAATGGTAAGAAAGAAAGCGGTTTTTTGAGGTACTTTTTTCCTTAATCCTGGATCTATTTTCACTGTGGCTGTTCAGCGCCCACCACACCCTGATTAAATACAGTCCATTGCCTGGCGTTCAGGATATCGATCAATCGTTTAATTACATACACAAACGTTGATCTTTGAGTTATTTTACCAACGTTATTTTCATTACTTAGTTTTTATATAGGTTCTTATACTATATAGGATCAAAATATCAAAATAGGATCACTGGAAACAGTTTCTGGCATAACATGTTATCAGCTTTTTGGTACTGGATTCTCTACTATGACATTATAATTGTATATGTCCATTTGTATATGTAGATAATTGTAAATTACCAAAAATAAATAAATAAAACAAACAAGTTATAACAATTATATGTTACTATTAGAACAGGCTATAGCCCAATTAGATGTCGTTAAAATAGGACCACCGGCAACAGCTTTCCGCATATCATGTTATCAGTTTCTTTCTAAGTTTGTTTTTGTCTATGACATTTTAATTGTACACGTTGTCTATTTAATGTAGATGATTGTGAATTACAAATTTAAAAATATGTATATGACTGCCTCAGAAAGTATGTTAAATTGAATAGTAAAGGAGAAATAATGGATCCCTGCCGAACTGCGCTCTGTATCTATATGGCATCTGATACTATTGGTTTTCAATTTGGTTTGTAGCGCGTTGGTTGCAATAGCTACCTAATTTGAGAGGCCCTATCAACGCTTTTCTTTAACGCTGATAACGAAGCGAATTTGAAATCTACCTTTATCGCTATGAAAGTGAAAAGGTGGCACGAAACTCATTTCACAGGTCACGTGACAGACGGCGCGGCGTAGCCACGTAGGTAGACTACCTTAACTCCCAGAGGATACACAACTGTGTCTGTTACAGATATTATTTCGTGTTTTTAATACCATTGTTTCGTGTATTAAATTACTGCTTATGTATGCGAAAGTCAAACTAGGTTACGTGCGCAGTATGGGCTAATAGGGGCCGAGCGACCAACTGATGTCGTCTCAGAAGGGTCTCGTTGAAGGGTCTTGCAAATTATGAAGGTTACCAAGATATATACAAATCTCCAGTTGTATAAAATTTCATCATTTGACACCATACCCAAACATTGCTCTTTGAGTTCCTTAGAAAGTATGGTAAATTCAATACATTTACATTTACATTTTCATTTTCGTCGTGTCCAATTGACGGCTAAAGACCGCTCTTGGCCGTGTCAAAATAATTGGGTTAGTTAGTAAGTTTCGTTACTACTCTTTACTGAACATACATAGGTAGTCAAGAATTAACTACTAGATTGTCAAAATAGAAGCCTAATATTCGAAGTAGTTAGTAATTAGAAAAGATACGTAGTAAAAGTATTCATCGTAATATTCAAATTGTCATTAAAATGTTAAATAATCAAATTAAATCTACGTTATGCATTTTAAATTTAAAGGTTCAGATATAAGACCATATAAAATAATCAGACAATAAGGCTCTACTTTTTTAATCAAGTAATTTAAATGGGCACAATATTTGAAAAATCATGGCCCTCAAATTCGGCCAGATTATAGAAAGGGTGGCCTATCAGCATCTACTTGATGTTTTTTTTTAATTTCTTGTCCTCCAGCTGTTTAAATTTTGTAGGGTTTATAGTAAAGGAGATAAAATATAGTTAGAGAGCCAGTAACAAAAAAGTGCAAGAGATTTGTATAAGCTGATACTTACAAGTTAGACAGTATTTTGACCACAGAATGCCGGGGTAGTCAGCATATCAGTTTCTGGAACAGCT
The DNA here is from genome assembly GCA_944548615.1 of Micropterix aruncella. Taxonomy (NCBI): domain Eukaryota; kingdom Metazoa; phylum Arthropoda; class Insecta; order Lepidoptera; family Micropterigidae; genus Micropterix; species Micropterix aruncella. The sequence goes on from OX155962.1 coordinate 1,470,460, forward strand.
GGTGCTGGCGTACCAGGAAAGGTGCAATATTAATTAGTACCTTCAAAGTGTCTTGGAAAAGCTGAAAACTTATCAGTAGACAGTGGATGCGATAATGAACTCGAAGCAAGTGGTCAGACTGCCTAACAATTCAACGCGTGGCGTCAGCATTACTCCATACCTATTACCTGCAATGAAGTCCCTGCAAATACGCCGGTACGTGCGAGTTAACTGTTACGCATCGGTCTATTGTGCCGAGCACTATAATGGACTTCATTTTTGTGACATATGGACACTATTGTTATGCAGTCTGACAATTTGTTTCGAGTTCTTTATTGCATTCACTGTCTGCTGAATTTTCAGCTTTTCCGAAACACTCTGAGGGTACTAATTAAAATTAAACCTTTCCTAGTTCGCCAGTGCTAGGTGTCCCGGAGTCTGGCCTGCTGACTACCTCAGAATTCTATGGCTAAAGTACTGTGTGATCTGAAAGTATCAGCTTTTACAAATCTCTTGTTCTTTTTAGTCGCTGCCTCTTCGACTAATATATCTCTGCCGAAGTTCATTGGGAGCTAATAAGGGGGCCTTGCTGAGTTAACCACGAAGATCCATTCTGTTCAGGGTTGGTCATACTCACGGGTCAACACCCATCCGACGGCCTCCACGCATTAAGTGCGAGCCTGGGTAGGACTCTGACCTTATGGTTAGTTTCCCCTGGGAATCAACCTTCTGGCGCTCTCTGACTAACAGACTGCGCACTCTGACTAACAGTCGGGGGAGTTTGGAAGCAGTACTGTTTCCTATAGAGCGGGGGTGGTTGCGGACCTTACGGCGACTGTTCTTGAAACGATCATCGGCTACCCGATCCTGGGTGAACAGTCCGCGATATATTCGGTATACACCGTTTCACCGCTTCGTAAGGGAGAGAACCGCGCAAGCCACCTCGAACTCGTAACCAATCGAGAGACTGGAGTAATTTGGTCACAATTGGTAGTAAGGGCGCGAGTGTAAGCCGTTAAGGCGTTGGCCTCTTACGGGTTTTTGGCGGAGCTAGACGGTGGACTGTTTTGTCCAAGTCTTCTGCGCTCACTCGAGGGAGATAGAACGACTAATCGTTAAAACTTCCTGAGGTGACGGGCTCGCCCGTTCTAGTTGACAACTCTAGTTGCCGAAGTTCACTCAGTATCTATATGGTATTTCATATTATTTGTATTCAACTCGGAAGGTAGCACATTTCGCTACCTAGTTTGTGAGTACCTGCCAACGCTTTTCTCGAACACTGGTAGCGAACCGAATCTGAAATCTACTTTTATCGCTATGAAAGTGAAAAGGTGACACGAAACCTATTTCACAGATCACTTGATAGACGGCGTCGCCACGTAAGTAGACTACCTTAAGTCCCAGAGGATCCATAGCCGCTTCACTGACCGTGAGACAATCTCTTTTTTATTTGAGAAGAGAACTTTTTAACATAATGCTGAATGTGTCACTACCCTCTTTAACCTTTGCGGACGTGACGATTGCCATACGTTTGATCTAATATATATGTTTGATTGTATATGTTCTCATTTATTGGTAGACGTTTGATCTGAATTAGGCATTTTTCCTTTCAACACTTTTTCAAAACTTCTGTGGGATATCTCTGATGTCCTACGTCAATATGATCAGATCCCAACGTTGTGAAGTCTTGTTCCCTCGGCGTACATACGGTAGGATAAACACAGTGGTTAGATTATTTAATTATTTTAAAAGATGCTAATAGATAGAGATGGCTTACCATTGATAAGGTCAAACGAGAGTGATTAATAAGCAAAATGTACGCGGTTATATATGGGTAAATTTGATGTTAGGTAGGAGAAATTTTCGTGTGAATTAATATTTGCAATTGTGAAAGACGCTATTTCCATACATTAATTATTTGCATCGTAAGAAAGACGCATTTAAAAATGAAATTATTATTTCTTTGAATATTATCATTCATCACGTAAATTTACAATTTTGCTGGTTAAATGACGTCAACTGAATCTTGGAATTAAAAATGTCTGTTGAGTTTAATGTTACATTATTCATCATCATGAGGCACTACACTAACCTATGGAGCAATGAATCATAACAACCAATGAAATTATGCAACCAACATAAACATTAATATCTCGGAAACTAAGAATGCCAGCTTATTCAAGTATAAAACTATTTTGTAGAATATTTAATATTACTCAAATAAAATTAATAAACTTGTTGGTTGCTGTATAGTAATGCCATAAAAAAGTCTGATAACAAATTATTGATATTTTGAAAGTCGAACTACGAATCTACTGCATTTGTTTTTACAGGACTGCCCAACAAAAGAGGAGTGTAATGTGTTTAGGGTTTATTTATGTATAATATGTTTTCCGTTTCTTTATTCCACCATAACTTCTAAACGCTCGAACCGAATAAGAAGTATGCGGCATTGTTAGAATCGTTATGTCATTTCGAGTGTCATAGGTTACCGTAACTGTATAAACATCAAGGAAATAGCATCCTTCCGCGCGCCAATTCGTAGTGTATTTGCGGTATTTTCCGTGGTATTAAAATAGTATTTTATCTAAAATTGTGTAGTATTTTCTTTAATATATTATTTGTGTCGCTTGTATATGACATATTGCAACCAACATTTCACAGCGTGGTTTCTGTCCAACAAGGCACCAGTGTACCGTTGTTTCAAGTTCAGGATTAACAGGCGTCAGTGTACCGTAACTTCAATAAAATTTCAAGTCTCTAATTTCAATATTTCTGGATTAAAATATGACTAGCTTGCCTTACACTCTGGTGGAGCAATGTCAACCACAAGCTTTTAAACTCTTGGCCTGACCAAATGATGCCTGCATGCCAAATTTAGCTCAATCGGATGAGCGTTTGGGCGCTATCGTGAAGGAATACAAACACACACACACAGACAGACACACACAGAGAGACTTCAGTCTGGAAATAGTATTAACCATATTGCAGAGGGAGGGGGGAGTGGGGGATGTATATATCCGTCTTCATCCGTTTTTTTAGCGCGTTCACAAAACTTTAACTCCTCGTCGGTTGCTAGGCCAGTAAAGCTAAAATGCAAACATTTTGTGGCAGTATTTTTCGAGATAAAAAAAAATAACATCGGGACTCTTACAAACTGATAATTAAATGGCCATATCTCAATAATTTTGTATGGGATTTATAGAATATCCGTTTGACATTTAATTTTCTTTTCAGATATCCTAATTTTCTCTTCAGGTATATTACCTTTTAAAATATCCTGTACCGGAAGTTAATCATCCTGTATCCGGCAGATACCAGCAAATGTTCATAAAGATCCTTGAGCGTCACACTGAGAAAAATATAGCGACGTAATACACGGAAATACGAGAATACACGGAAATACGCAAATAAAAAAAAAACATTTTTCATGGGTTCATAGAAAACGACATATTATATACATGAAAACATATACATAAAATATATTCATAATATATAACATACATAATAATATAAATGATACATAATATCCGTATTATACATATACATAATATAAAATATAGGAAGGATTAGGTTATATCATTTTAAGAGCATATATAGCTACAGCCATCCCGAAGGTGTTGAACTCAGCTTTCAATGGTTTCACCGAACATATCCGGGCCCATTGGCAATAAAGGAGGGTGTCTGACGAGGTGGGACTAGTGAGCGGCCGCTCTACAGTTCTCCAGCGCGCGTGACGTTTCGGCTCGCTACAAGCCCTCATCAGCTAGTCTGCGATGACTAGGACGCGGAGAACCACCAGTCCCGCCCTCGGCCTCCCTCTCTCTACCTATCCATATTCTGTAGGATGCCTCCAGTGCCGCTTTCGAGGCTCTCTCCATGTATGAGCTCAGCGCCGCTCTTGGCAGGCCTAAATTCTTGAAGAGGCTGTAGAGTGACTTCGCCGGTAGTCCTCTTGCTCCGACTTCCACGGCGAAGAGATCAGTCTTAAATCCGTTTCTCACTATCCGGTCTACTAAATTGCAGTACTTGTTTACTTTGAAGTTGTGGTCCTTCGGTATGTTGCTTTCCCATGGGACTGTAAGTTCGACAAGTACAACATGCTTTGTCGCCATTGAGAATATGAGAATATCCGGTCTGTAAGCTGTGGTGCAGATTTCTGAAGGCATTTGGTAATGCTTCTCATGTGTGTCCATCAGCAATTGCCAGTCCTTTGCTGCTCCCAAAATTGAGGACGGTTTAGTCCTATCTTTAGGCAGCTTCTTCGCTCCGGGTTTTACAAAGTTGACCTTCTTGAAGCCATTGCTCGTTTGCCCTTTTCTGGTCCGTGCAATAGATAGGCTGATAGCCTCTCTGATGATTTGGAGGACTTTATCATGGCGATAGGAATAATGGCCTCGGTCAAGCAGTATTTTGCAACCACATAGCAAATGTTTGGCAGTGCCTATGAACTCCTTACACGTCGGGCATACTTTATTTGTAGATTTCCCCCACCGAACTAGGTTACTCGGGTCAGGCAGAGTAAGTTGGAACGCATTTAGGTAGAACTTAAGCAGTTCAGGGGACCAGTTGTATATTAGGGATTTCCACTTCAATGCAGGGGGGATGCAGAAGTCACCCACAGTCAACCAGTCATTCTGCATTTCTAAGTTCAAGGCGTGCAGTTTGAAACCTTGCTCCATGTCCTCCTGGGCAAAATCTTTCAGTACTTCTTTGTCAGACTTAGCTGTTTCCATACCCAGTCCAGCTCTATTAGTGCGGATACCAACTTGGAATGATTTGTAGAAGTCGAGTCTTGATTCCATTTTATCTGATAGCGACGTGAATTGCAATGCAGGCATGCAATGCATATTAGAATGCAGGCTATTCCGTACTTTTGCGGCATATACAGCGAAGGAATAGGCAAATAAAGCTGTGTGATGCTGAGGTAAACACAGAGTATTCGTTGACTGAGACCGAAATGGCAGCCCGTGGGAATATAACACTCGGAATTCGGATTTCAGGCACGGCGGAATAAGTGGATTATAGAGTATTTTCTGTAATAGGCAGAGAATATGCAGTTCTCTACGTTCGCGTATCTTTAATCAATTCAGTTTATTACAGGACTCCATAATATGGTCGTATTTTTGAGCCCGTACACATATATCTAATATGATAGCATGTAGAAGTATACGTACGGTTATAGTCAGACAAAAGAATCATGTTGAAACTACAGTATACTGCTATTTCCGTGTCCACCTTTAGGAAAATGTTTATACATGTAATCGAGTAATAGAGTTTGAACAACATTCAACAAAATTACGATTGAAACATCCTTTAACTGAAGCTTAAAAGTTAATTATACGGGTTATAAATAAAAAGCCTGCAAGTCATCCCGCATTGAAATTATTTCGGGAATATTGTGTGTTTGATGTACGTCAATTGTATGTTAAACAATCGCTAATGGTATTCCATAAATTCAAAAACCCTCAACCTATGCATCAACTAAAGTACGGACCAAAGGAATGTTCCGATGTGGTAATAAACCGAGCTGTCAAAAAGGATGCGGCTAACGTCGATATTGCTTATCGATGAATTACGCTTGCTCGATGAAACAGTATTATACATCTGCATTTATTATAGTACCTACCGATTGCTATATTTATTAATATTTTCGGTTTAAGTATTATTTTAGAATTAGAGTAAATAAATAATGACCTGATTATGTGATGTGAGTTATTAAATGAGTACTTGATAGATAACTGATTATCATAGCATGGCATATCATAGGTCATTATTAATTTTTAAACAGTCATTAGTAAAATGTTATAGTGGCATTTTGTAAGAATGAGTCTCACATGTGTATGTTATAAAATGCTGCGCGGATAAAACATCATTTCTTGCCTATCAGTTGAGCAATGGAAACCATATTTTCTAACCTGGAGCTATTGAAGTTGAAGGGTGATATTAACATGCAGACTCGGTGCCTTAAACATAACATTTTGTCATTTTTTGACGAACTGAAAAGTGACCCGACAAAAGTTTCGCTGCTCAATCTCAATAATATAATAATCTGATAGATAATCTGCGAAGGTTGCGATACGCATCCCTACAAGCAGGTAGTAAAAGGGGCGGGGCCGGCCTAATGATTTATTGCTTCACCGGAACGTTCCTTTGGCTCGTACTATAGCCAAGATGACTAAAAGCGCTGGGGGAAGGTAGTTTTTAGTGCCGCTTGTGAGAACTTAGCTCCGAGTCTTTGTAATAATATAGGCATTGATTCAAAATCAATTTACCATGGTAGCATTTAGGAGATAAATCAAAACGTTCTTGTTTAATAAAGAACCACTCTATGCCAAAACCAAACTCAGGACAATCTTTGATTACGTAAATAATAAAATAAAAAAATAATTAAAGGAGTTTGTTATGTATGTGATACGTATTCATTGTCACTATTCATTATTAGGTTTTTATATATTGGGTATAAACATAATTTATTTTCTAATAATGTATGAGTGTATAACAGACTAATTCAGTGTGTGTGTATTATACAAGAATAGACTAGAATAGAATAGAATAGAATATACAACAGTGAATGTTTTTTTTTTCTTTTTCATATGACCGAACGTCATACCAACAACTAGAGCTGTCATCGACAAAGAGCGATCCCGTCACTTTAGGAAGTTTTTAACAATATTAGATCATTCTGTCTCCCGTTAGCTGAGCGCAGGAAACTTGGGACGAAAAACAATCCGCAGTCACGCTACCTGCCCGTCGGAGGCCAAGCCTTACGGTGAGACGGCGGGAAAAGTAACCAGTGGGCAGCCTCGCCCCCTGACTACCAGTTAAGAAGGATATCTCCGTCTGGAATCAACCTTCGAGATATCTCCTACCTCCTGACTGGTTACAGGATCGAGGTCGCTTGCGCGATCCTCTCTCTTATGAAGCGGTGATACGGTGTCAACCGAATCTATCGCGGACCACGGCATTCTTTGCCCGGCTTATTCACCCGGGATCGGGTGGTCGAATGATCGTTTCAAGAGCAGTTGCCATACGTTTACCAATTACCCCCGCTCTATAGGAAACATTACTGTTCCAAGACTCCCCCGGCTGTTAGTCGGATAGTTCAATCTATTGACTGGCGCCGCACGATGCGCAACCCGTCTAGGAGCGCCCGAAGGTTGACTCCTAGGGGAGACTGGCCCGCAGGTCAGCGTCCTATATTGGATCTCACTTCTGCGTGGAGGCCTCCGGATGGGTGTTGACCCGTGTCTTTGACCGACCCTAAAGAACTGGGTCTTAGTGGCCAAACTGCAACAGGGCCCATTAGCTCCCTAAACATGATACCAGTCAGCTCGCGGGAAATCAAAATACGTAGTAAAATATCAGCATCCCTAGATACGGCCGTTTTTCGCTCAGTTAGGTAGGTATGTGATGAGCCAATAGCTATGGGTTTAATTAGTTAGCACGATTTGTAAAAATTTATACCGAATATCACATGGCCCTTCTGCAGTAATTTTGTTTTTTTTTGTAATAAATAAATGTATTATTTTTTATTTATTTATTTAGATAATTCTTAAAAAAACATATTCTTATGCCGATTATAAATTACACCGTTCGAAATTGTTTAAAAATATTTTACAAACTAAATTATGAAACAAAAAATACATCCAGAAATATTTATTACATGAGAGAAAACGGATCTATACCGCGCGGAAATAAACGACAGTCCTCCCGATGCATTTGTAGACGGCCAATGTAACTTTGCCGAAAATGTAACTTTGCCGGGAGAGCTCATCGTCCAAGTCCACGCGGCAAGGACTCATCCCCACCAACCAAAAAATGTCAAATGACCGCAAAAGTTGTAGAGTTAACCGTAAACATATAAATCATACTTATACAACATACATTCAAAATTAGTAAATAGGAATACATATATATTTCATCTCCCTGTGGTGAAAACCAACGCATCTCAAAATGCATTCCTATACAGAGCGTGTCATAGATATAATACAGACTTTTTAACTGTGGACATATTACACTCATCAAAAACATCTTATAAGAACTCAACAAAAAAAAACTAGAGTCTACCTAGATGATCACAAAACATTTATACATATTATATTTCATTTAATTTAGTTCAATTGAGGACATAATTTTATCTCAAGTATATTCAGTATAATACCTATATATGATACCTAAAATTAAATATAAATATATTTATATACATACATAATATATTTTTATCTATTTCGTCTCTTCCTCACCTCACTTCCCTTCCTGATTCCCCCCATTCTCAAGCGGAAACAATATAAAATTATATTGCGTTCATTTTGTATACTTTATACTCGGAATCACATTAATGGGTTTTTGTCACTTTTAAATAGGTTTTCATTGCATTGTATGTAGCTCTGTTTGGTTTCAGAATAAAATAAAATAAAATGGGTTATATTATATTTATACATACCTACATATTAAAAATCAATAATTACTGGCAGTTGTCGCTGCTGCTTCAAGGGCGGTTCGTACTGCCAATTTAAAGCTAATTTTGTTTCTACTGTAAATTAAAAATAAATATTTAATAAAATATTCTGTATAAAACCGTAATAACAAAATGGTAATGTAAGAATCGACCCTTTCTTAGTGCACGTGGCCTGCTAAATCCATAGCGATTACAGCTAATTTACATTCCAAGATTGAACAAACACGTTTCGCAATAATATTTTGAAAGGAAATTTCACGACTCATATGAATAATGTAAGATGAGTTTGAGAGGGATGTGGCGGATATATTACCCATTCATTCATTCCCCCTTGACATAAATGTCAAGGTGCTACTGCCCCACTTTTTGGTAAATCACATTTAAAACGATTTGATACTCATATCCATAGAATCTGATGCAAGGGAAATTAAAATGAAGAATTAATGAATTAATGAATTGAGACACCACAGCCAGGAGTGTTTCGGTCAGAGTTAGAGATATTATACTGCTGTTACCCGGCGCCTTCTCAAGATGTTTTTAGTTTTTATTCTTTCATATAAAAATAAATCATTACACTATAATAACCATAACAATACACTCTGTATTTGCTCTTTAAAAAAATAACGAAAAGGCAAGCGTATTAATTGATCCTGATCCATATGATTAAATAACAATTGATTCTGGATACTTACAAAACAAAATAATTCGTCATTATCATCAAAAACAGCCACATATAAACATATGTGGCTGTTATATGTGTATATTCAGCTAGTTACGGCAGCTCCGTTTGTTATATGTGTATATTCAGCTAGTTATGATAGGAGATATAGGTTAGATTAGGTTAGGTTAGGAAGTCAATGCATCTACTTAACGTAGGTAATAGATAATATAAGTCAGATATAAACACATTATTGTTAGTTACCCACTGAAAAGGCACTAGCCTTAGTGGGGAACTGTGACATGTAATTTGTATCTTTTTTTATGAATAAAGACTACTACCAAAAAAAAAAAAAAAACAGCTACAATACCTTCGTCAGTTCGCGAGTTACAAAAATACAGTTGGTATAACACAGCACAGCCAGAGACAGACCTTCTAGGTCTAGTTGGTTGTGCGATTTCGCCTCATTCGGATATGCTAGCATATTTATATCCATAGAGCTATGTTTTTCGCTATTATAATGTTTGTTCTTAATTATTCCTCATGTACAACAGTATGCATGTCCTTGTATTTTTTTGTTCTTGTACGTTATAAATAAATAAATAAATAAATAAATAAATAAAAAAATATATAATTTGAGCCCCGTTAGATGTCTACAGCTCCGTTTGTTACTTGAGCTGTGTCTATTTTAATATGTTGTTCTTCAGTGTTCTACTTATTTAATTTAGTGACATTTTAATTAGTTTTTGTGCACAAGCAAATAAATAAATAAATACAAGTAAATATATTTAAAAGAATAAAAAACACGACTGCCGTTACAGAAAGTGAACTATTGTATTTATATACATGTATATTACCAGAATATACTCAAACAGACCTATCATTTAAAACTAAACACGATATATTTATATTAATTTATTGACATTTAGACAATAATTTACTTGATATTTGGACAATATAATTTTCGAGATGACACAGCAATTCTAATAATACTACGCAATTTGGCGGAATAAAGAAAAATATACATAGATGAACCCTGAACAGAGAACACACATTTTTCGTCGAGCAGTCGGGTAAAAATAAATAAACATGGAGTGAAAAACGCTATCTAAGCCTTTATTGATTTTTGACCGGAAGAGTATTACAGCAGAGTTTTTTTCACAGTAATTAATTGGCAATAATGCCGGGGTCAATATTTACTTTTAATACATTTTTTTTATTCTTAAGTCTGCTTTCTAGAGCGGCAACCTTATGAGAATGCATACCTGATATCATTAATTATTATTCTTCCATGTTATCTAAAATTTATCTTATAACGCTATGTAACCTTCCTAAAAGCTAATTTCCTCTGACCCGGAATATATTACCACCGCCCGCAAATTCATTTAGTAATCTTAGCACGGCCCGCAGGACCTTTAAATTATATTAGTTAGTGTTACTTTTCTGTAAATATTTCTGCATAAATTTCAACAGGAAGCAAGCTGAAGATAATAATGTTTCGTGAAATAGCTGTTTAATGCACTGTATTGACTTATGATGATGAACCATGTAACATTTCAATCAACAAACATTTATATTTCTGAGATTCAATTGACGTCAAATAACAAGAAAAACTGTTGACTTGCCTAATGACCAATATTATTCAAGGAAACTAATTTCGACTTTCAAACGATTACATTTTTATCATTGTATAGAAAACAGCGTCTTTCACCGTAAGCAATTTGTGACGATTTTACTGGTATATAAGTACGTACAATTAGCATAATTATTCACTGCCATAATGACTGTCACGCTGTTTTTGTCATCGTTCTGACTGGTAAGCCATCTCGCCTCAACTTCATCTTGGATAATTAAATGGTAAAATATTATAACACATTTTTATCTCACTACATGTAAACGCCGAGGAACATTACGAACCCCGCGGGAACTCCGATCATCGATAACTCACGAATAAATAACTCGGCTGTCCCTAGCACATCAGACACAATGGCTCAACTGCGCTGAGCCCATTAGCTCCCAAAAGGATGACATACACAGCTCCATACGAGGGGTGTCAGACACATCGGGCGAACCCGTCTCCCGAGGTAGTTAGAACTGCATTAGGTCGTTCTGTCTCCCATGGAATGTACATGATAGTTTTAGCGGACAAAAATAATCTCTACTGCTAACTACGCCAACAAACCCGTAAGAGTTTAATGCCTTACTGCGAGGCACTGGGAATAAAACCTATGGAAGAAAGAATATGTTTTCACGACTGCCCGAGAAGAAAGGATGTGTTCAGGATCCTCAATGTATGTTTTCTGTTTTTTATTCCACTATAACTTTTTAACTCTCGAACCGATCTAGAAGTATGTGGTATTGTTAGATCCTTAGTGTCATCGCCTTAATTGTCAAAATATCATGTAAATATATAAAATCGAAGACTATCGCGGTTGTTTGACATTATAAATAGGATAGAAAACGAATTTACCGCGTGAAATTTGTAGCACCCAACGTTTCGGTGACGTTGCAGCCGCCGCTGTCCAGGGTAGACTGAAGAGCTGTCAATCCGTTGTTTTGCGGGTAGGCCGCATACCGCTGCCGCCACTGCGTAGGTTATAACGGTGGTGGGGGGCCGGACTCGGAGCGCGGGAATTTTGAAAACATTTATTTCAAAATTCACATTTATTCATATATTCATTATAATACAGAATTTTGAAATTTGTAAAACAGGATACAGTGAGTGTTGTGTGCAAGACGGATTGTTCGACTATAACCGTACGTATACTACATGCTGACATGCTAGAAGCGAGATCCCAACGTAGCGATGTAATAAAATAACATTACGGCACTGTGACTACCTTCACGCCAACGCCGTTACGTGTCATGTTAATTGATACATATGAACCACAGTCCGAGTTATATACGTAATTCTTGTTGAAACATGGATTTTCGTATATTTTCCTCAGTGCACACAGTCGCCATAATCAATGATTGATAAAATCAAGACGTTCACTAGAAGAGTTCTGGCTTTGAAAAAAGCCCCAACCAGCCCTTTTGCTGACATATTCTTCGAAGCGCATTGTAGGATCAATGAGTAATTCTAGGTTTATTGTCCATGAATTTCTGTTTTTTTTTGTTGTATTAATTCGGAAAATGTCGCGATTTATTTATGACAATAACATATAGTGGTACTGTTTTTCTTTGTATAAGTTATTATGTAAATAACATATAAACAAAACTGTTTGAAGATGAAACTAATGTTGAGTCTGTCTTTATAATCTTATTGTAGAGCTTGGTCAGGGACGCACAAATTAAACCAAGCTAAAATAAGTGACGACTACGCGGAAATCGCTTCTGTTGTTATTTCTTACAACTTTCAACGGAATTCTGATTATGGCGATCAACGAAGCAGCGATATTATAATAATTTATAAATGAATGGCTTGAAGAAATAGCCCATAATTTTGGCTTCAACATTGATGATAAATTTATAAAACAATATAGTGGCGAATACCGGCCCACTGGTTTACAAGACCTCATCCAGCATGTTTGCACTTTGTATCGAATGTATTAGAATAGCTGTATTGTTTCCTGAATAATAATAAAATAAAATAATATTATTAAGTATTGAAGATAATTGTTTTTTAAAGGTTAGAGCTAAATTGACTTATTGCTATGTTTTAAACATTCTGGAACTAATAAATATAATCATGATTATGATTATGATAACGCAAAAATGATAAAAAATACGTCAGATACAGTTGAAGCGTGTGTTTTGTTTCATCTATAGCTTAAATAACTCTAGCTAGAATTTGTCTTAGGTGTTGCATCTTTAGAAGATCAAAAGTCGCACATTAACATCGAAACTTTAATACACTCGCAGACAAGAATACACTCAAAAACATCCACATTGCTCTTGAGAGGGGGGGGGGGGGAAGGGGTTAACGGTAAACCGTAATACACTTTATCGTGGTTGACAAAGGGTATAAACGATGACATAATAATAGAGAGGCCGAGAATGTTAACGTAATATGCACTAAGTTTTTAACTTGTGATTTCTTGAAAAAGATCGCCGTGCGACATGTGACTACTTTCTGCAACCACTCGAATTTTATCAATATCAATACAGCGAATTCTAATAAATGATTTAACCCCTCAAATGTGAGGCGTCCCTTAAGGGATGCCTTGGCAAAATGTATACAAAATGTATATAAATTTATATAAATGTAAATATAAATGTAAATGTGCGCCGCTTTATAGTAATCCGCTCTATAGTAATGCTATAGCTCTATAGTAAACCCCGCTCTATGTAAATGTAAATGTAAATGTAAATATAAATTTATATACATTTTGCCGTAGGCAACCCGAGCTAATCGCCATTCATTTGAGGGGTTAAACAGGAGTAAAAATTATCTGCTCGACTCATTAACAGAAACAAAAACGTCTGAACATTTCAACCTTTTTGAAACAAACACTCGACGTTGAAGGTTAAGCGTTTTGTATAAATGTATAAAATTCTCACTTCCAAATGTAAAGCAGATAGGGCCAAATATTATCATAAAAAATAAGAGCCTAGAACTGGTCGATTCCACTGTATTCCTTGGTATCACTTTAGATAAAAAGCTACAATGGGGACCACACATTAAGAAATTGGCGGACAGGCTAAGTTCTGCGGCATATGCTGTAAAAAAAATTCGTAATTTAACAGATATAGACACCGCGAGGCTGGTTTACTTCAGCTATTTTCACAGCTTGATGTCGTATGGCATCTTGCTGTGGGGTCATGCTGCTGATGCTGATAAAATATTTATACTACAGAAACGAGCCATCCGTGCTATTTATAAATTGGGTGCTAGAAAGTCGTTACGCGGAACATTTAAAGAAATCAATATTTTGACACTTGCATCTCATTACATCTATGAAAACTTAATGTATGTGCATAAAAATAAAGAACTGTTTTTAAAAAACTCTGATAGGCATGGTGTCAATACTAGAAATAAAAATAAACTTGCTGACCATAAAAGTCGACTCTCCAAAACCACAAAATCATTCAAAGGGCAATGTATACGCTTCTACAATAAAGTCCCAGTAAACATGCAAAATTTATCTGTGATACAATTTAAGTCATTTATTAAGAAGAAGCTGTACTTAAAGGGCTACTATAAAATAAATGATTATCTAGACGACAAAGACCCTTGGAAATAAAATGTTACCTCGATGATTAATATCACGTTATATGTCACAATAATTTGTTAAAATGTCACAATATCTTAATTTTTTATCATTTATGTATGTTTGTATGCATTATTGACGTCAAAAAGTTACGATTTCGTACTATTTTGAATAAAAAACTTATGATTATGATTATGGTTATCGGATTATCGCTATTTATGAAAGTATTGACTATAGTATAGAGTATTGGATTGCTCAGTGCCGTATTGCGACACATTTATGCGGTATTCTATATCCAAAATGTATATATCCGTCTTTATCTCCTAAAAAAATTCCGCGTTTACAATATTTTTCCTCTGCCGGGAACGTAAAAGGAGTGTAATGTTTTCAGGTATCATATATGTATGTATGTAGGTATGTACGTTTATTCGTTTCTTTATTCCACCATACATTTTAATGCTTGAACCAATTCTCATGTCGCTCCACAAGCGTAGCTTAGTGGAACGACATGAGACATTTATAAATACACGACTCTGGTTAAATCTTGCTATGGGTTAACTTCGATATGTGTGGTATTTTTAATATCGCTATATCACTCCGAGTATCATAGAGTACCTAAACTGTCTAAACTTCCAATAAATATTGTTCAAATATCCAAATGTCAATACATTAAGGTAAATACAACGAGCTTAGTATCAGATGAAAGGTCTCATTGCGTACACTCTGAAATTATTTATGTATCTATATGGAAATATGTATTAACCACTAATATTCATTTTTAAAAACGATTTATTGCTTGAGCACCTAGGGCAAGCGACTGCGTGCGGCGCAGTGGCGCGCGGTCTTCAGGATCTACCTGCAGCTGGGCGTAGGCCTTGCGACACACACTCAGAAAGCCGTTGTCAATGTGCCCGGCTCACGTGAAGCCCCGCTAAAGGACAACTTACCAGCGAAAGACGTCACGGACCTTAGACAAAGCCCGTCGATTGACTCAGCATGCGCTCGTCTTTCAGCACTGGATGTTTATAGAGATGGCACGTGTCAAGGGGGCCGTAGCGGAGCTTCCAAGATATATTCTTTGAATTTGATTCTCTAAATAAACGTCTCTTTTTCAGCGCTAATAAACTGTTTCTAATGTATGTGAAAATACTTCACATTTTATAACTGTAGTAGTGTTTATTTGTTAAATTGTAAAATTATTGTTTTTGTAAATTATTGTTCTTGTTTTTTTTTCTAATTTTGTTTTGATACTTTCTATTGTGTGATTATTTTCTGGATAGAGTGCTTAAGATGGCTATTAATATTCTTCTAATATAATTATCTATTTTATATGTATATTTATGTACATGGATTCAACTCTATTTTTTTTAATTTTAAGACGACGTTAGTCAACGCTATTGTCAAATTAATATTTCTGCTTTAATAGTTTTATGTCTACATATATTAATATACTAGCGACTCGTGCCCACTTCGTTGGGCGGTAAAACTTTTTACCTGTGATGAAATTATGAGTGTGGTTCGGTTAGTACTGAGTGCTATGATTTATTTCCTGACTGCCAAAAGAAGGGTTATATTTTTACTGCATATGTATGTATGTATTTGCATGCCAATTTGACTGTAATACCGTTATTTGTGAGTGTCTTCTTTTGAGTGTCTTATTTGTGAGCGTATTATCTCTTTAACTAATTATGCAGTAAAAGGGAAATTATATGCAGTAAAAGGGAAAAGTCTTTTGTTTTAAACACTTAAGACGATAAATTTACTTATTTTGATAAGAATTCATAATTGTTGATAATATTACCAATAAACATGACCTAACGATTTCAATTTTTTTTTAAATATAAAATACTACTTTTTGTGAGTTTATTATAAAAGTTAGACATATGCTGTCGCTGACTTTTTTGTAGGCATTATCAAGCTCTACAACTTTTCTCTAGAACTTAATCATATATCTCTCATCGATAAGGCAGCGTTAGTTAGAAACATTTTCGTTCGACCGCTTATTCTCCGACTTACTTTGCAAATCCGACTACCACGAAAAAGTCTTTTCATTTTTCGGATTAATGTATAGCCTATAACACTCACAAATAACGTGGCTTTCTATTGGTAGACTTTTCAAAACCGGTTCAGTAGATCCAGAGATTACTTCCTACAACGTCACAAACTTTACCTCTTTATAATATTAGTATAGATAGTATAGATTACTAGCAACTGATGAATTCTAATATGCGATAATTAGCTTTTTATTTATTTATTTATTTATTTATAGTATTACACAAGTTCGTTTGTACAGTTTACCATATCATGTTGTATATATATATACATATATGAGACGTTAGCAAAAAACTGATTCTCGAGGAGATATAGTAATGAATAAAAGTCGCCTAACTAGGCCAGGGCCTGTTCTAAGGCAGACTTTATAAAATATTGTTTAAATGTATCTAATCAAATTACTAAATAATTATTATATAAAAAAAAATAAAATAAAAATTAAAACAATTAAAATTTGTAGAAATTCTATTACTTTGATAATAATTATTAAAGTGTAGAGTAAAAGTAAAAATATGTTTGAAAGTAAAAATATATGTCTAAAATTGAAGAATAATGTGAAAAATTAATATACAAAAAATTAATATACAATATTCAACATTCCATTGATGTTTTCCCTGCCTTCTGTAATAAGCCACCTAGAAACCGATTTTTTAAATTTGTTTTTGGTTTCAATGCATTTAACGACATCAGGCAGGTAGTTGTACATTCTCGGTGCTATGAAGTTGAAATGTCTCTGTCCGAAAGTCGTACGAGTTCTTGGCACTATCATATCGTCATTCTTTGCAGCTCTGGTGAGTCTCACTCGTGCGTTAATAAGTGGCATTTTGAATTTTGCGTGTATCAAGGCTATCTTAATGTACAACAGTCTTGGGTCCAAAATATTACTATCTTTATATAACTGGTTCGTAGGATATCGATACGGTGTACGCTCGATAATTTTTAGTATACACTTTTGCGCTACTTCAAGAGGCTGGAGGATAGTTGATGCACAACCACCCCACCCGATTATGCCATAACAAAGAATGCTTTGGCATAATGCATAATACGTATTTTTTAGTGTTCCCGGGTCTAAAATATATCTTACTTCGCGGAATACGTAGGAAAGTTTTCGAACCTTGCTTGTCAACATCTCAATGTGCTTTTGCCAACGCAGCATATTATCAATTATTATTCCGAGATATTTTACGTGTTCTGTCCTTTCCAGGAAAGGGCAGTTACATTGCTGTGTATTTTTACGTGAGTGAATAGTTACGGTATGATATGGTGATGTTTGTCCTTTATTATTATTACTAAAAGTTATATATTTCGTTTTTTTTTATATTTAGTCTAAGAAGAGATTCATCTAACCATTCACGTACTTGATTAATACCAGCATTGGCTGCACAGAAAGTGTCCCTCCAGGTATGCCCATCAAAGATAATGACTGTGTCATCAGCAAAAGAAATGGTTTTCCCCACCAGATCGCATAATTTATTTATGTAAATGAGAAATAAAATAGGCCCGAAAACACTACCCTAAGGAACGCCAAATGGCAGGTCTTCCGGTTTGCTGGTTACATTACTAATGGTGATAATTTGTTTTCTATTTTGCAAATAGGTCTTAAACCAGTTGAGTGTGACATTCTGGATTCCAACTTCCCCCAACCTCCGAACGAGCTTATCGTGCGAGACCGTATCGAATGCCTTTGCGAGATCCAAGAAAACAGCTATGCACTTTTATCCTCACCCACATTGCAATTAATAATACGTGTCACTTCTGCGATTGCATCAGTTGTGCCAATTCCTTCTCTAAACCCAAACTGGTTATTAGATAAAAGATTGTTTTCTTTTAAATATTTCAGAAGACGTTTTTTTGCTACTTTCTCTATAATTTTGGATAAGGTGCTTAAAAGAGAAATTGGCCTATAATTATTTATATCCATTCTGTCACCACTTTTAAATATAGGAACTACTTTAGCGCATTTAAGTGCTTCAGGAAATATGCCCTGCTTGAAACTAATTAATAATTCATGCTTTTATTTTATATTCGGAATGAACACATTAAATACTAAATACTGAATACTGAGTTAATCTAAGGTTATATCGCGATTGAGAGTTATTATTTACCAGACAAATCTACCGATTGGTTTCACCAAGCGTCCAAAAATAAATAAATCCACCTTCTATACATATAAATACCTCACCGATATAAGCGAGAAACTTCAAAGTGGCTGCAAAGTTACGTCAATTTTGACAGCTGTTTACTTGAGTTCGCCTTGAGCTGCCTTTCGCTGAAGGGACGGAACTTGAAAAGACGTGGAAGACGAAAGTTAACAGTTGGAGGACGCACTCTGGATAATATTATATTTAAATTATCAATGGAGAAAGTTGAAAGACGCAGAATTCCGAAATAAATTCTGATTAGGTATCTATGTCGTTTATTGCGACTTAAAAAGCATTATCGGAAGATTTGCCTTTTATATGAAAAATACAAAATACTTACGTAATTTGAGATGACTTTATATTAAACGAGATTTTTAAAAATCCTATCCCAAATCCATCTCATTAATTCTGAAGATAATACAATAAATGGATGTTTTATCTAGACTGCTGGGATTTTCGCTATATTTATTTCTCTTTTGTGGTGCGAGTTGGTAACTGCGATAGAATAATCTTTCGCAGTTTTATGATGAAAAATTATTGATTAGTGGATTTTTTTTTATTTTCAGGATATTTGCACGTGTTCAATATTAATTGTGCCTTAAACATTAACAATGTATGCGATATTACAATCCGTTGGTTAAAAATAGATCCTCCAATAAATAATATGCAAGTTAAACATGTGAGGGACCTACCCTCACTAGACTCCAGGTTGTGCGGTGTGAGGTGGTGGTATCATCTTGCGGGTTATCTCCGTATTAAAAGGTGATTTTGAGTGAATCAGAAGGTATTTATTGAATTGATTGAGAGTTCGATATTGCCAGTTATAACGCTTCCCGAATAGGTAATATTGACGCGAGGGTATTGATGCGCGACTGAAGTTACGAGGATGTTTGGATGAGAATATTACTTGTGCTCCTAGTATCTCGTACTGGGCACGGCTCAAGTCTGTGGGATTGCAGACTGATTCTTCTTGATTAGGAAAGGAAGGAAAGGAAAACCAAGGAGCCGGACTCGTTGAGCGACCTCGTGAGAGGGGTACTGAGTATGCCGTCGCAACCTTGGGGGAGGTGATCACTCGAGGAATGATCCTTTGGTTGCGTTTTCGCCGGTTTATATAGGCCGATAAATGATGCAATACAAAATATTCCGAGTAAAAGTATTGTTTTATCGTGCTTATTCATCGCTGCTCGAGATAGCAGATTCGTAGTATAATAATCGCAACCTTCGCAGATTATTTATCAGATTATTATATTATTGAAATTGAGCATCTAAACTTTAGTCGGGTCACTTTACAGTTCATCATAAAATGACAAAATATTATGTATAAAACACCTAGTCTGCATGTTAATATTACCCTTCAACTTCAATAGCTCCAGGTTAGAAAATATGGTCTCCCTTGCTCAACTGTTAAGTAAGTAATAATGTTTTATCCGCGCAACATTTTATGATATACATATGTGGGACTCATTATTACAAAATGCCACAATAAATTTTACTAATGACTGATTATAAATTAATAATGACCTATTATATGCCATGCTATGATAATCGGTCATCTATTAAGTACTCATTTAATAACTCACATCACATAATTAGGTCATTATTTAATTACTGTAATTCTAAAATAATACTTAAACCGAAAATATTAATAAATATAGCAATCGGTACTATAATAAATGCAGATGTATAATACTGTTTTATCGAGCAAGCGTAATTCATCGATAAGCAATATCGACGTTAGCTCCTTGTTGATAGCTCGGTTTATTACCCCATCGGAACGTTCCTTTGGTCCGTACTTTAGCAAAACGTTAAACCATGAACTTGTGAACGCATCACTGATGGATTAACAACGTCTTGCACACGCCCGCGTTTCATTATTATACCTACAGTCGTCATGGTTGAATCGATGGCCGACCTTCGTAAATGCTCAGATACCTCAATAACGTCTTCCAAAGAATGGGTCTAAAAATGAACATGGGTAAGACAAAAAACATGCCAAAGGCCCTTTGGCACCTTACCGGCACATGTTGGGAAACATATTATTGAAGCTGTCGACCAGTATGTTTATTTGGGTCAGACGATCCAACTGGGTAGACAATTTGGCCAAGAAGGTCTGCCAACGAATCCAACTCGGATGGGTAGCGTTCAGGAAACTACGCCATATCTTTTCGTCACAAATACCGCAGAGCCTCAAGATGAAAGTCTATAATCAGTGCGTGTTGTAGGTGATGACTTACGGCACTGAGACGTTGTTGTTACCTATTGGCCTCATACAAAAGCTCAAAGTCGCGTAACGAGCCATAGAGAGAGAGAGAGAGAGAGAGAGAGAGAGAGAGAGAGAGAGAGAGAGAGAGAGGAGAGAGAGAGAGAGAGAGAGAGAGAGAGAGAGAGAGAGAGAGAGGAGAGAGAGAGAGAGAGAGAGAGAGAGAGAGAGAGAGAGAGAGAGAGAGAGAGCTATGGATAAAATTTCACCGCGTGACAGAATCCGAACGCGGAAATCCGCAGAAGCACTAAGGTCATTGATATAGCTCGTAAAATTAATGAATTGAAATGGCAATGGGCAGGCCAGGCCATATAGCTCGCAGAACCGACAACTGTTGGGGCAAAAAATGTTCTCGAATGGCGACCACGAACCAGCAGACGCGGTGTAGGATCCACATGATGGACTGATGACATTGCCACGGTCTCAGGAAGTAGGTGTATGAAGGGGGTTCAATACCGTTCGTCATGGAGATTTTTATGGGAGGCCTATGCCCAAATGTGGACGTCTACCGGCTGGAGATGATGATTATTACTGTATGATTGTGTGATTGTGTGACTGTGTGA
>OX155962.1:1491929-1534429 GCA_944548615.1 Micropterix aruncella
TTTTGTCTATGACATTTTAATTGTACGTACACGTTGTCTATTTAATGTAGATGATTGTGAATTACAAATTTAAAAATATGTATATGACTGCCTCAGAAAGTATGTTAAATTGAATAGTAAAGGAGAAATAATGGATCCCTGCCGAACTGCGCTCTGTATCTATATGGCATCTGATACTATTGGTTTTCAATTTGGTTTGTAGCGCGCTGGTTGCAATAGCTACCTAATTTGAGAGGCCCTATCAACGCTTTTCTTTAACGCTGATAACGAAGCGAATTTGAAATCTACCTTTATCGCTATGAAAGTGAAAAGGTGGCACGAAACTCATTTCACAGGTCACGTGACAGACGGCGTAGCCACGTAGGTAGACTACCTTAACTCCCAGAGGATACACAACTGTGTCTGTTACAGATATTATTTCGTGTTTTTAATACCATTGTTTCGTGTATTAAATTACTGCTTATGTATGCGAAAGTCAAACTAGGTTACGTGCGCAGTATGGGCTAATAGGGGCCGAGCGACCAACTGATGTCGTCTCAGAAGGGTCTCGTTGAAGGGACTTGCAAATTGACAATCTAGTAGTTAATTCTTGACTACCTATGTATGTTCAGTAAAGAGTAGTAACGAAACTTACTAACTAACCCAATTATTTTGACACGTCCAAGAGCGGTCTTTAGCCGTCAATTGGACACGACAAAAATGAAAATGTAAATGTAAATGTATTGAATTTACCATACTTTCTAAGGAACTCAAAGAGCAATGTTTGGGTATGGTGTCAAATGATGAAATTTTATACAACTGGAGATTTGTATATATCTTTTTAACCTTCATAATTTGCAAGACCCTTCAACGAGACCCTTCTGAGACGACATCAGTTGGTCGCTCGGCCCCTATTAGCCCATACTGCGCACGTAACCTAGTTTGACTTTCGCATACATAAGCAGTAATTTAATACACGAAACAATGGTATTGAAAACACGAAATAATATCTGTAACAGACACAGTTGTGTATCCTCTGGGAGTTAAGGTAGTCTACCTACGTGGCTGGTATACACCGTTTCACCGCTTCGTAAGGGAGAGAACCGCGCAAGCGACCTCGAACTCGTAACCAATCGAGAGACTGGAGTAATTTGGTCACAATTGGTAGTAAGGGCGCGAGTGTAAGCCCGCCGGGTAACACTCCTGGCTATCTCGCGATTAAGGCGTTGGCCTCTTACGGGTTTGTGGCGGAGCTAGACGGTGGACTGTTTTGTCCAAGTCTTCTGCGCTCACTCGAGGGAGATAGAACGACTAATCGTTAAAACTTCCTGAGGTGACGGGCTCGCCCGTTCTAGTTGACAACTCTAGTTGCCGAAGTTCACTCAGTATCTATATGGCATTTCATATTATTTGTATTCAACTCGGAAGGTAGCACATTTCGCTACCTAGTTTGTGAGTACCTGCCAACGCTTTTCTCGAACACTGGTAGCGAACCGAATCTGAAATCTACTTTTATCGCTATGAAAGTGAAAAGGTGACACGAAACCTATTTCACAGATCACGTGACAGACGGCGTGGCCACGTAAGTAGACTACCTTAACTCCCAGAGGATCCATAGCCGCTTCACTGACCGTGAGACAATCTCTTTTTTATTTGAGAAGAGAACTTTTTAACATAATGCTGAATGTGTCACTACCCTCTTTAACCTTTGCGGACGTGACGATTGCCATACATTTGATCTAATATATATGTTTGATTGTATATGTTCTCATTTATTGGTAGACGTTTGATCTGAATTAGGCATTTTTCCTTTCAACACTTTTTCAAAACTTCTGTGGGATATCTTTGATGTCCTACGTCAAAATGATCAGATCCCAACGTTGTGAAGTCTTGTTCCCTCGGCGTACGTACGGTAGGATAAACACAGTGGTTAGATTATTTAATTATTTAAAAAGATGCTAATAGATAGAGATGGCTTACCATTGATAAGGTCAAACGAGAGTGATTAATAAGCAAAATGTACGCGGTTATATATGGGTAAATTTGATGTTAGGTAGGAGAAATTTTCGTGTGAATTAATATTTGCAATTGTGAAAGACGCTATTTCCATACATTAATTATTTGCATCGTAAGAAAGACGCATTTAAAAATGAAATTATTATTTCTTTGAATATTATCATTCATCACGTAAATTTACAATTTTGCTGGTTAAATGACGTCAACTGAATCTTGGAATTAAAAATGTCTGTTGAGTTTAATGTTGCATTATTCATCATCATGAGGCACTACACTAACCTATGGAGCAATGAATCATAACAACCAATGAATTTATGCAACCAACATAAACATTAATATCTCGGAAACTAAGAATGCCAGCTTATTCAAGTATAAAACTATTTTGTAGAATATTTAATATTACTCAAATAAAATTAATAAACTTGTTGGTTGCTGTATAGTAATGCCATAAAAAAGTCTGACAACAAATTATTGATTTTTTGAAGTCGAACTACGAATCCACTGCATTTGTTTTTACAGGACTGCCCAACAAAAAAGGAGTGTAATGTGTTTAGGGTTTATTTATGTATAATATGTTTTCTGTTTCTTTATTCCACCATAACTTCTAAACGCTCGAACCGAATAAGAAGTATGCGGCATTGTTAGAACCGTTATGTCATTTCGAGTGTCATATGTTACCGTAACTGTATAAACATCAAGGAAATAGCATCCTTCCGAGCGCCAATTCGTAGTGTATTTGCGGTATTTTCCGTGGTATTAAAATAGTATTTTATCAAAAATTGTGTAGTATTTTCTTTAATATATTATTTGTGTCCCTTGTATATGACATATTGCAACCAACATTTCACAGCGTGGTTTCTGTCCAACAAGGCACCAGTGTACCGTTGTTTTAAGTTCAGGATTAACAGGCGTCAGTGTACCGTAACTTCAATAAAATTTCAAGTCTCTAAGTTCAATATTTCGGGATTAAAGTATGACTAGCTTACCCTCTGGTGGAGCAATGTCAACCACAAGCTTTTAAACTCTTGGCCTGACCATATGATGCCTGCATGCCAAATTTAGCTCAATCGGATGAGCGTTTGGGCGCTATCGTGAAGGAATACAAACACACACACACAGACAGACACACACAGAGAGACTTCAGTCTGGAAATAGTATTAACCATATTGCAGAGGGAGAAGGAGGGGGGGGGGGGGAGATGTATATATCCGTCTTCATCCGTTTATTTAGCGCGTTCACAAAACTTTAACTCCTCGTCGGTTGCTAGGCCAGTAAAGCTAAAATACAAACATTTTGTGGCAGTATTTATCGAGATTTAAAAAAGAAATAACATCGGGACTCTTACAAACTGATAATTAAATGGCCATATCTCAGTAATTTTGTATGGGATTTATAGAATATCCGTTTGACATTTCATTTTCTTTTCAGATATCCTAATTTTCTCTTCAGGTATATTACCTTTTAAAATATTCTGTACCGGAAGTTAATCATCCTGTATCCGGCAGATACCAGCAAATGCTCATAAAGATCCTTGAGCGTCACACTGAGAAAAATATAGCGACGTAATACACAGAAATACGAGAATACACGGAAATACGCAAAAAAAAAAACATTTTTCATGGGTTCAAAGAAAACGACATATTATATACATGAAAACATATAGGTACATAAAATATATTCATAATATATAATATACATAATAATATAAATGATACATAATATCCGTATTATACATATACATAATATAAAATATAGGAAGGATTAGGTTATATCATTTTAAGAGCATATATAGCTACAGCCATCCCGTATATTAGAATGCAGGCTATTCCGTACTTTTGCGGCATATACAGCGAAGGAATAGGCAAATAAAGCTGTGTGATGCTGAGGTAAACACAGAGTATTCGTTGACTGAGACCGCAATGGCAGCCCGTGGGAATATAACACTCGGAATTCGGATTTCAGGCACGGCGGAATAAGTGGATTATAGAGTATTTTCTGTAATAATAGGCAGAGAATATGCAGTTCTCTACGTTCGCGTACCTTTAGGTAATCAATTCAGTTTATTACAGAACTCCATAATATGGTCGTATTTTTGAGCCCGCACACATATATCTAATATGATAGCATGTAGAAGTATACGTACGGTTATAGTCAGACAAAAGAATCATGTTGAAACTACATTATACTGCTATTTCCGTGTCCACCTTTAGGAAAATGTTTATACATGTAATCGAGTAATAGAGGTTGAACAACATTCAACAAAATTGAAACATCCTTTAACTGAAGCTTAAAAGTTAATTATACGGGTTATAAATAAAAAGCCTGCAAGTCATCCCGCATTGAAATTATTTCGGGAATATTGTGTGTTTGATGTACGTCAATTGTATGTTAAACAATCGCTAATGATATTCCATAAATTCAAAAACCCTCAACCTATGCATCAACTAAAGTACGGACCAAAGGAATGTTCCGATGTGGTAATAAACCGAGCTGTCAAAAAGGATGCGGCTAACGTCGATATTGCTTATCGATGAATTACGCTTGCTCGATGAAACAGTATTATACATCTGCATTTATTATAGTACCTACCGATTGCTATATTTATTAATATTTTCGGTTTAAGTATTATTTTAGAATTAGATTAAATAAATAATGACCTGATTATGTGATGTGAGTTATTAAATGAGTACTTAATAGATAACTGATTATCATAGCATGGCATATCATAGGTCATTATTAATTTTAAACAGTCATTAGTAAAATGTTATCGTGGCATTGTGCAATAATGAGTCTCACATGTGTATATTATAAAATGCTGCGCGGATAAAACATCATTTCTTGCCTATCAGTTTAGCAATGGAGACCATATTTTCTAACCTGGAGCTATTGAAGTTGAAGGGTGATATTAACATGCAGACTCGGTGCCTTAAACATAACATTTTGTCATTTTTTGACGAACTGAAAAGTGACCCAACAAAAGTTTCGCTGCTCAATCTCAATAATATAATAATCTGATAGATAATCTGCGAAGGTTGCGATACGCATCCCTACAAGCAGGTAGTAAAACTAATGATTTATTGCTTCACAGGAACGTTCCTTTGGCTCGTACTATAGCCAAGATGACTAAAAGCGCTGGGGGAAGGTAGTTTTTAGTGCCGCTTGTGAGAACTTAGCTCCGAGTCTTTGTAATAATATAGGCATTGATTCAAAATCAATTTACCATGGTACCATTTAGGAGATAAATCAAAACGTTCTTGTTTAATAAAGAACCACTCTATGCCAAAACCAAACTCAGGACAATCTTTGATTACGTAAATAATAAAATAAAAAAATAATTAAAGGAGTTTGTTATGTATGTGATACGTATTCATTGTCACTATTCATTATTAGGTTTTTATGTATTGGGTATAAACATAATTTATTTTCTAATAATGTATGAGTGTATAACAGACTAATTCAGTGTGTGTGTATTATACAAGAATAGACTAGAATAGAATAGAATAGAATATACAAGAGTGAATGTTTTTTTTTTCTTTTTCATATGACCGAACGTCATACCAACAACTAGAGCTGTCAACGACAAAGAGCGATCCCGTCACTTTAGGAAGTTTTTAACAATATTAGATCATTCTGTCTCCCGTTAGCTGAGCGCAGGAAACTTGGGACGAAAAACAATCCACAGTCACGCTACCTGCCCGTCGGAGGCCAAGCCTTACGGTGAGACGGCGGGAAAGGTAACCAGTGGGCAGCCTCGCCCCCTGACTACCAGTTAAGAAGGATATCTCCGTCTGGAATCAACCTTCAGGATATCTCCTACCTCCTGACTGGTTACAGGATCGAGGTCGCTTGCGCGATCCTCTCTCTTATGAAGCGGTGATACGGTGTCAACCGAATCTATCGCGGACCACGGCATTCTTTGACCGGCTTATTCACCCGGGATCGGGTGGTCGAATGATCGTTTCAAGAGCAGTTGCCATACGTTTACCAATTACCCCCGCTCTATAGGAAACATTACTGTTCCAAGACTCCCCCGGCTGTTAGTCGGATAGTTCAATCTATTGACTGGCGCCGCACGATGCGCAACCCGTCTAGGAGCGCCCGAAGGTTGACTCCTAGGGGAGACTGGCCCGCAGGTCAGCGTCCTATATTGGATCTCACTTCTGCGTGGAGGCCTCCGGATGGGTGTTGACCCGTGTCTTTGACCGACCCTAAAGAACTGGGTCTTAGTGGCCAAACTGCAACAGGGCCCATTAGCTCCCTAAACATCATACCAGTCAGCTCGCGGGAAATCAAAATACGTAGTAAAATATCAGCATCCCTAGATACGGCCATTTTTCGCTCAGTTAGGTAGGTATGTGATGAGCCAATAGCTATGGGTTTAATTAGTTAGCACGATTTGTAAAAATTTATACCGAATATCACATGGCCCTTCTGCAGTAATTTTGTTTTTTTTTGTAATAAATAAATGTATTATTTTTTATTTATTTATTTAGATAATTCTTAAAAAAACATATTCTTATTCCGATTATAACTTACACCGTTCGAAATTGTTTAAAAATATTTTACAAACTAAATTATGAAACAAAAAATACATCCGTAAATATTTATTACATGAGAGAAAACGGATCTATACCGCGCGGAAATAAACGACAGTCCTCCCGATGCATTTGTAGACGGCCAATGTAACTTTGCCGAAAATGTAACTTTGCCGGGAGAACTCATCGTCCAAGTCCACGCGGCAAGGACTCATCCCCACCAACCAAAAAATGTCAAATGACCGCAAAAGTTGTAGAGTTAACCGTAAACATATAAATCATACTTATACAACATACATTCAAAATTAGTAAATAGGAATACATATATATATATATTTCATCTCCCTGTGGTGAAAACCAACGCATCTCAAAATGCATTTCTATACAGAGCGTGTCATAGATATAATACAGACTTTTTAAGTGTGGACATATTACACTCATCAAAAACCTCTTATAAGAACTCAATAAAAAAAAACTAGAGTCTACCTAGATGATCACAAAACATTTATACATATTATATTATATTTAATTTAGTCCAAGGACATAATTTTATCTCAAGTATATTCAGTATAATACCTATATATGATACCTAAAATTAAATATAAATATATTTATATACATACGTAACATATTTTTATCTATTTCGTCTCTTCCTCACCTCACTTCCCATCCTGATTCCCCCCATTCTCAAGCGGAAACAATATAAAATTATATTGCGTTCATTTTGTATACTTTATACTCGGAATCACATTAATGGATTTTTGACACTTTTAAATAGGTTTTTATTGCATTGTATGTAGTTCTGTTTGGTTTCAGAATAAAATAAAATAAAATAGGTTATATCATATTTATACATACATATTAAAAATCAATAATTACTGGCAGTTGTCGCTGCTGCTTCAAGGGCGGTTCGTACTGCCAATTTGAAGCTAATTTTGTTTCTACTATAAATTAAAAATAAATATTTAATAAAATATTCTGTATAAAACCGTAATAACAAAATGGTAATGTAAGAATCGACCCATTCTTAGTGCACGTGGCCTGCTAAATCCATAGCGATTACAGCTAATTTACATTCCAAGATTGAACAAACACGTTTCGCAATAATATTTTGAAAGGAAATTTCACGACTCATATGAATAATGTAAGATGAGTTTGAGAGGGATGTGGCGGATATATTACCCATTCATTCATTCCCCCTTGACATAAATGTCAAGGTGCTACTGCCCCACTTTTTGGTAAATAACATTTAAAACGTTTTGATACTCATATCCATAGAATCTGATGCAAGGGAAATTAAAATGAAGAATTAATGAATTAAGGAATTGAGACACCACAGCCAGGAGTGTTTCGGTCAGAGTTAGAGATATTATACTGCTGTTACCCGGCGCCTTCTCAAGATGTCGATGTTTTTAAGTTTTTATTCTTTCATATAAAAATAAATCATTACACTATAATAACCATAACAATACACTCTGTATTTGCTCTTTAAAAAAATAACGAAAAGGCAAGCGTATTAATTGATCCTGATCCTTATGATTAAATAACAATTGATTCTGGATACTTACAAAACAAAATAATTCGTCATTATCATCAATAACAGCCACAAATAAACATATAAAAAACAGCTACAATAAATAAAAAAAATATATAATTTGAGCCCCGTTAGATGTCTACAGCTCCGTTTGTTAATTGAGCTGTGTCTATTTTAATATGTTGTTCTTCATTGTTCTACTTATTTAATTTAGTGACATTTTAATTAGTTTTTGTGCACAAGCAAATAAATAAATAAATACAAGTAAATATAGTTAAAAGAATAAAAAACACGACTGCCGTTACAGAAAGTGAACTATTGTATTTATATACATGTATATTACTAGAATATACTCAAACAGACCTATCATTTGAAACTAAACACGATATATTTATATTAATTTATTGACACTTAGACAATAATTTACTTGATATTTGGACAATATAATTTTCGAGATGACACAGCAATTCTAATAATACTACGCAATTTGGCGGAATAAAGAAACTGAAAACATACATAGATGAACCCTGAACAGAGAACACACATTTTTCGTCGAGCAGTCGGGTAAAAATAAATAAACATGGAGTGAAAAACGCTATCTAAGCCTTTATTGATTTTTGACCGGAAGAGTATTACAGCAGAGTTTTTTTACAGTAATTAATTGGCAATAATGCCGGGGTCAATATTTACTTTTAATAGTTTTTTTATTCTTAAGTCTGCTTTCTAGAGCGGCAACCTTATGATAATGCATACCTGATATCATTAATTATTATTCTTCCATGTTCTCTAAAATTTATCTTATAACGCTATGTAACCTTCCTAAAAGCTAATTTCCGCTGACCCGGAATATATTACCACCGCCCGCAAATTCATTTAGTAATCTTAGCACGGCCCGCAGGACCTTTAAATTATATTAGTTAGTGTTACTTTTCTGTAAATATTTCTGCATAAATTTCAACAGGAAGCAAGCTGAAGATAATAATGTTTCGTGAAATAGCTGTTTAATGCACTGTAGTGACTTATGATGATGAACCATGTAACATTTCAATCAACAAACATTTATATTTCTGAGATTCAATTGACGTCAAATAACAAGAAAAACAGTTGACTTGCGTAATGACCAATATTATTCAAAGAAACTAATTTCGACTTTCAAACGATTACATTTTTATCATTGTATAGAAAACAGCGTCTTTCACCGTAAGCAATTTGCGACGATTTTACTGGTATATAAGCACGTACAATTAGCATAATTATTCACTGCCATAATGACTGTCACGCTGTTTTTGTCATCGTTCTGACTGGTAAGCCATCTCGCCTCAACTTCATCTTGGATAATTAAATGGTAAAATATTATAACACATTTTTATCTCACTACATGTAAACGCCGAGGAACATTACGACACGGGAACTCCGATCATCGATAACTCACGAATAAATAACTCTGCTGTCCCTAGCACATCAGACATAATGGCTCAACTGCGCTGAGCCCATTAGCTCCCAAAAGGATGACATACACAGCTCCATACGAGGGGTGTAAGACACAACGGGCGAACCCGTCTCCCGAGGTAGTTATAACTGCATTAGGACGTTCTGTCTGACATGGAATGTACATGATAGTTTTAGCGGACAAAAATAATCTCTACTGTCTAACTACGCCAACAAACCCGTAAGAGTTTAATGCCTTACAGCGAGGCACTGGGAAGAAAACCCATCGAGCAAACCTCGTCTGCGAATATGTTTTCACGACTGCCCGAGAAAAGAGGAGTGTAATTTGCTCAGGATTCCTCAATGTATTTTTTCTGTTTCTTTATTCCAATAAAACTTTTAACGCTCAAACCGATCTAGATAAATAAATACAAACGGAGCTGCCATGGAATTCACCGACCGGAGTCGGGCCCATCATAATACTATTTTTTACACTTCTGGGGGGTGAGCAGTGGATTCCGGACTTACGAACCGGCTGTGGTAGGTTTAGGACAGCTGTCTTGCCACATGTGAGCGTTCACCTTACCACCCATTCACTCCCCCTTCGAAGCCATAGAATTTGAGATGCGCAAATCGCAGTTTTAGATAATTTTTCTAAGAAAGACTTGTTTATTTTTCTGGAAAGGCCAAGATCTTTAAAGAGGTGAAATAGAGATTTAGCTGGCAGGCCACGAGCGCCAACTTCCACCGCGTGAAGGTGAACAGTGAAGCCGTTCCGGGTTACGGCATTTGCAAGATCATGGTATTTATTTAATTTGTACTCATGGTCTTTTGGGATATTTGATTCCCATGGAACAGTTAATTCTACAATAAGAGCCACCTTCCGAGATAGAGAGTAAAGAGTTATATCTGGACGGAGGGCTGTGCATCCGAGACTTTCAGGGAATTTATACTGCTTAGAGACCGAATCAACCTCCAGAATCCAATCTGTAGCTTTCTCGATTATTGAGAAGGGTTTTGTAGTTAAATGTTTTTTGCCTTTAGAGCCATCCCGCACAAACTGTATTGGGGGTTTGGAGGATACTGTCAAACCCTTGTTGGCACGAGCCACTGAGAGACTAATTACCTCGCGAATAACAGCGAGAACTTCGTCATGGCGGTAAGTGTACCGTCCTTGATCTAAGGCCACCTTGCAGCCAGCTAGAATGTGCCTAGCTGTGCAAGGGGTATTGCTACAGAGGGGACAAGAACTATCCTCGGCAAAGCTCCAACGAGCGAGGTTACTGGGGTCTGGAATTGTATGCTGAAAGGCATTCAAATAAAATTTCAGCATCTCTGGCGTCCAGTCATAGAGCATTACCTTCCAGTGCATTGGAGGCGGAATGCAAAAGTCCCCAATTATTGTCCAATCATTCTGGCATTGAAGGCCAATAGCATGAGCCATACTCTTGCTGTCGTAATCTCCCCGCAAAAGAGACTTCTTCAAGTCCACGTCGCTCGTGGTTGTACTGCCATACCCCAGACCAGTGCCATTCTGGCTGATTCCAGTATGTGGTATTGTCAAATCCGTAGTGTCATCGCCTTATTTGTCAAAATGTCATGTAAATAGTTGTCTAAATCTTCAAATCTCGAAATGTTATTAAATTAACTTAAATATATCGTGTTTAGTGTCAAATGAAATGTCTGATTGAGTTCAGTCCGAAATTATATACGAATCTATACGAATAAATATTTCACAATATTTCACAAAAAAACGTTAAAAAAGTGGATTTATTACATTAGTTTACTTTTTGTGACTGTAGTCGTGTTTTTTATTCTTTTTAATATATTTATTTGTTAATAATTTTTTTGAGCTATTGACTATTTGCATTATTTAATGCAATTATTTTGATAATAAAAGATGGATTATTATATTAAATTTGGTCTTGATTATTGCGCCATTTTTATTGGTGCAATTTTATAATTATAATATTTCCAATTTGACTGTTCTATAACTGATTATTCGTTTTTATATTTTCACTCCATATTTTACAATTATACATTTTTATGTATTACAGCACCTAGGATATACAAGACGGCTGTGAAACTATGACAAAAAGCTTAAATGTTGAAAATGTACAAATTTTATAACTTTTATCGCTAGATAAATTTAACTCCTTTTTGTCAAATTTAGTATGTATGGCAAGGAAGTGTGACACGTGATGTTGAGAATGTTGAGATGAAATATTAAAACAAAAATATGCATAAGCGTTTTGCATACGCTGGATTCTTCGCTTAGTTTTCTTATATAGGGACGGGCCCTACAGTTACGGGTCAAGTTAATATTTCTGCTTTAATAGTTTTATGTCTACATATATTAATATACTAGCTGAATCGTGCCCACTTCGTTGGGCGGGAAAACTTTTTACCTGTGATGAAATTATGAGTGTGGTTCGGTTAGTACTGAGTGCTGATTTATTTCCTGACTGCCAGAAGAAGGGTTATATTTTTACTGCATATGTATGTATGTATTTGCATGCCAATTTGACTGTAATACCGTTATTTGTGAGTGTCTTCTTTTGAGTGTCTTATTTTGAGCGTATTATCTCATTAACTAATTATGCAGTAAAAGGGAAATCATATGCAGTAAAAGGAAAAAGTCTTTTGTTTTAAACAATTGAGACGATAAATTTATTTATTTTGATAAGAATTCATAATTGTTGATAATATGACCAATAAACATGACCTAACGATTTCAATTATTTTTTAAATATAAAATACTACTTTTTGTGACTTTAATATAAAAGTTACACATATGCTGTCGCTGACTTTTTTGTAGGCATTATCAAGCTCTACAACTTTTCTCTAGAACACAATCATATATCTCTCATCGATAAGGCAGCGTTAGTTAGAAACATTTTCGTTCGACCGCTTATTCTCCGACTTACTTTGCAAATCCGACTACCACGAAAAAGTCTTTTCATTTTTCGGATTAATATATAGCCTATAATACTCACAAATAACGTGGCTTTCTATTGGTAAAAGAATTTTCAAACCCGGTTCAGTAGATCCAGAGATTAATAATAATAATAATAATAATAAAACTCTTTATTCTTAAGAAAAGGCGAGCTTATTGCCTGCAGCCAATATTTTAGAGCTAACCTATTACTTCCTACAACGTCACAAACTTTACCTCTTTATAATATTAGTATAAATAGTATATATTACTAGCAACTGATGAATTCTAATATGCGATAATTAGCTTTAATTAATAATTCATGCTTTTATTTTATATTCGGAATGAACACATTAAATACTAAATACTGAATACCGAGTTAATCTAAGGTTATATCGCGATTGAGAGTTATTATTTACCAGACAAATCTACCGATTGGATTCACCAAGCGTCCAAAAATAAATAAATCCACGTTCTATACATATAAATACCTCACCGATATAAGCGAGAAACTTCAAAGTGGCTGCAAAGTTACGTCAATTTTGACAGCTGTTTACTTGAGTTCGCCTTGAGCTGCCTTTCGCTGAAGGGACGGAACTTGAAAAGACGAGGAAGACGAAAGTTAACAGTTGGAGGACGCACTCTGGATACTATTATATTTAAATTATCAATGGAGAAAGTTGAAAGACGCAGAATCCCGAAATAAATTCTGATTAGGTATCTATGTCGTTTATTGCGACTTAAAAAGCATTATCGGAAGATTTGCCTTTTATATGAAAAATACAAAATACGTAATTTGAGATGACTTTATATTAAACGAGATTTTTTAAAATCCTATCCCAGGCGTCAGCCATCTCATTAATTCTGAAGATAATACAATAAATGGATATTTTATCTAGACTGCTGGGATTTTCGCTATATTTATTTCTCTTTCGTGGTGCGAGTTGGTAACTGCGACAGAATAATCTTTCGCAGGTTTATGATGAAAAGTTATTGATTAGTGGATGTTTTTTTATTTTCAGGATATTTGCACGTGTTCAATATTAATTGTGCCTTAAACAATAACAATGTATGCAATATTACAATCCGTTCGTTAAAAATCGATTCTCCAATAAATAATATGCAAGTTAAACATGTGAGGGACCTACCCTCACTAGACTCCAGGTTATGCGGTGTGAGGTGGTGGTATCATCTTGCGGGTTATCTCCGTATTAAAAGGCGAAATTGAGTGAATCAGAAGGTATTTATTGAATTGATTGAGAGTTCGATATTGCCAGCTATAACGCTTCCCGATTAGGTAATATTGACGCGAGGGTATTGATGCGCGACTGAAGTTACGAGGATGTTTGGATGAGGATATTACTTGTGCTCCTAGTATCTCGTTCTGGGCACGGCTCAAGTCTGTGGGATTGCAGACTGATTCTTCTTGATTAGGAAAGGAAGGAAAAGAAAACCAAGGAGCCGGACTCGTTGAGCGACCTCGTGAGAGGGGTACCGAGTATGCCGTCGCAACCTTGGGGGAGGGAGTTGATCACTCGAGGAATGATCCTTTGGTTGCGTTTTCGCCGGTTTATATAGGCCGATATATGATGCAATCCAAAATATTCCGAGTAAAAGTATTGTTTCATCGTGCTGATTCATCGCTTCACGGTTTAAAATAATAGCTGAATTGTGTCAGTGTATATCACTAGAAATCAATGCATTTGTTGATTGCATGTGACGGCACTTAAGGGCCGTTACAAACACTTAGAGGTGTCAACTACATTAGGGAAGTTTAAACGATATTTGATCGTCCTGTCTCCCGTGAGGTGAGCGCAGAAGACATGAAACGAAACAGTCTACTGTATGTCTAGTTACGACACTCCCCCATAAGAAGCCAAAGCCTTACCGCGAAAAACCGGGTGTGCAATCAGCGGGCCGACACTCGCGCCCTTACTTCCAGTTACGGTCAGATTTCTCCGGCCTCCCGACTCTTCCTTACTTAGCCGTAATTCGGTGCCTACTGAATCTATCGCGGAGTTAATCTAATCTTGCTGAGTTGGCCACGAAAACCCATTCTGTTCAGGGTTGGTCACACTCGCGGGTCAATACCTATCCGACGGCCTCCACGCATGAAGTGCGAGCCTGGGTAGGACTCTGACCTTATGGATAGTTTCCCCTGGGAATCAACCTTCTGGCGCTCCTGGACGGTCTGCGCACCGTGCGGCGTAAGCCAATCGACTGTGCACTCTGACTAACAGTCGGGAGAGTCTGAAAGCAGTACTGTTTTCTATAGAGCGGGGGTGGTTGCGGACCTTACGGCGACTGCTCTTGAAATGACCATCGGCTATCCGATCCTGGGTGAACAGCCGGGCAAAGGACGCTGTGGTCCGCGATAGATTCGGTATACACCGTTTCACCGCTTTGTAAGGGAGAGGATCGCGCAAGCGACCTCGAACTCGTAACCAATCGAGAGACTGGAGTAATTTGGTCGCAATTAGTAGTAAGGGCGCGAGTGTAAGCCCGCCGGGTAACACTCCTGGCTATCTCGCGGTTAAGGCGTTGGCCTCTTACGGGTTTGTGGCGGAGCTAGACGGTGGACTGTTTTGTCCAAGTCTTCTGCGGTCACTCCAGGGAGATAGAACGACTAATCGTTAAAACTTCCTAAGGTGGCGGGCTCGCCCGCTTTAGTCGACAGCCATAGTTGAATCTATCGCGGACCGCGGCGTTGTTCACCCGGTTTTGGATAGCCTATTGGTCGTTTCAGGAGCGGTTGCCGTAAGGTTAATTAACAACCACCCTCGCTCTATAGGAAACAAAGCCGTTTCCAGACGCCCCAAATTATCAGTCGAAATGCACAGTCGATTAGCTGACGCCGCACGGTGCGCAAACCGTCCAAGCCTATTGGTCGTTTCTAGAGCGATTGTCGTAAAATTAACAACCACCCTCGCTTTATATGAAACTAGCTGACCCTTGCCCACTTCGTTGGGCGGTAAACATTTTTACTTGTGATGAAATTATAAGTGTGGTTCAGTTAGTATTGAGTACTATGATTTATTTCCTGACTGCCAAAAGGAGGGTTATATTTTAACTGCATATGTATGTATGTATTTGCATGCCAATTTGTCTATATTACCGTGTTTCAAATGAGTGAATGAAATGATTATGATTGAGTAAATTATGTTTATTTTAATTATTCAAAACTTCTCTGTATACTATATTATATATAATGTTATTATTTGGTACCAAAATATATTGTTTTTCAGGAGTTCCAACCCGAGATATGGTCGCTGTTCCATACCTATATCGTATTATCACTTTAAGCATTTATGCAGTTAAAGGGAAATTATATGTTGTAGAAGGGTAAAGTCTTTTGCTTTAAATAATCAAGACGATAAATTTACTTATTTTCATACGAATTAATTTGTTGATAATATGACCAATAAAAATGACCTTACGATTTAAACTATTTTTTCCATATAAAAAACTACCTTTTGGGACTCTAATATAAAAGTTAGACATATGCTGACTTTTTTGTAGGCACTATGAAGCTCTACAACTTTTCTCTAGAACACAATCATATATCTCTCATCGTTAAGGCAGCTTTCGTAAGAAACGTTTTCATTCGACCGTTTTTCTCCGACTTACTTGGCGAATCCGACTACCACAAAAAGTCTTTTTATTTATCGGATTAATATATAGCCTATGACACTCACAAATAACGTGGCTTTCTATTGGCAAAGGAATTTTCAACAAAATCGGTCCAGTAAATCCAGAGATTACTCCTTACAACCTTACAAACTCACACACTTTACCGCTTTATAATATTAGTATAGACAAAGCCGTTTCCATACGCTCCCGGTTATCAGTCGGTATGCACAGTCGATTGGCTGATGTCGCACTGTGCGAAAACCGTGCGTTTATTTATTTTAACTTTTAAATGCTCTTCATTTTTAAATTTTTATTTATGTATTAAATAAAATTGCTCGGAGCTATTTATATTTCTTTGTAGTATTCACACGTTAATCAATGTAACTACATATGTTTATATATAATATCCGCCCAAGCACAAGATTTGCCTAGTTGGGCGACATCATACAGTAAACATCATTTAATAATTTAGTTTAATTTCATGCTGTGGATTAAGTAATTTAGTTACAAATATTTTAGTTTATGTTTTATGTACATTTTAAAATGTAATACTTGTGAATTGCTTTAAAATCAAATTAACATAACTAAATTACATTACATTGAATTACATTAAATAGTTGTCATTGTTATTTCTGTAATTTTATTAAAATCTTTAAACGATTTTATTGTTTATTAAACTGTATTCTTTACTGTAATACTGTGTTATTTCAGAAGTAAAGAATTAAAACAATTTTAATTAAATTTGCAAAAATAAATAGTTTCACCACTTTATTGTCTTATAAATAGAATAAAAACTAATTTTCTGCGTGAAGTTTGTAGGACCCGACGTTTCGGCAACGTTACAGCCGCCATTGTCTAGGGTAGTCGGGTAAACGGTTGCAGCAACGTCGTCGAAACGTCGTGTGCTACAAATTTCACTCGGTAAAATCGTTTATATCCTATTTATAATATCAATACTTGCCTGAAATCAATACTTCATCTTAAAAACAACAATGAAAACGAATATTGTGTTTCTCCGGAAAACAGGGAGAGATCAGGTCGTTATAAGGGAAACTTTGAAGTGCCGAAACGTCTAACGTCTTTTGGACAACGTCATTAAAGCTTTCTTGCTCCAAGAATGGTTAATATCAAGAGTAAAGAGAACATATTGGAAATTTGCAGCAACCAACAAAAATATCACCTTACATTATGGTTAATAAACCTTGGTAGGAGAGAGACGGAGAAAACATTCATTACAATTATAAAATAAATAAATATATTTATTTTCTATATATTTTATATACGTATTTTTACTAATTGTTATATATTATTAGTTATTATTATAAATGATTATTTATTATTGATATTATATATTATTATTATTATTATACATTATTACTATTTTTGGACACCGGTGTATATTATATATTTATTACTATTTTTGGACAATAACTCAAATTTAGGAATAATTCAGAACCGACGACCAACGACACAAGCTTTAGAAAATAGCTTAATACCCAGAAGGAAAACATCATTTGGACAAAGACATTACTCTTTCATTGCGCCGAGATTTTACAATCTGATCAATATGGAAATAAAAATGAATTTGACATTTAGGGAATTCAAAAATAATTTAAAGAAATGGTTATCAAATCATGGCAGACTAACCATACATCCAAATGTTAGAAATAATAGTATAATAAAACTTAGGTGCACAAATTACAAACATATTTTTAAACATATACGTTAAGTATATTTTAACATTCAACTAACTACCAAAAATTATTTGACTTTGACAATGAATTATACTTTTTAGACAAGGTATTTTTATATTAAATCCTATATTACTTAACATATATTAAATATTAATGACTGTTTCTTTCTTTTCTCACATATAACTTTATTTATATTATTTAATCGAATTTTATATTATATTTATTGCCGATTAAATAATGGAATTGCATTTTGTTTATTATATTATCTTTTATAATTTTTTTTAAATTTTATTCTGAAGACCACATTTTAGGGCAATTTAGTGTAGTCCCAGTTGGGTGACAGAAACAAATAAGCAAAAGGTTAAGGTTTGCCATTCGGTTCCTGTTATTTTTGAAAGCTAATCAATGTTTTATAGTAATTAATTCTTAAATAAATAAATAAATAAATAAATAAATTAGTATTAACTCGGTTACCTTCCTATACTTCCTATATAGTGCAGTAATTTTAGCAAAAATAAGGGGTCAACCTCGGAATGAGAGATAATAAGCTGGAAACTCGTATACACTTTTATTTTGGCGTTGTAAACGTTGTCTCAAATGTCTCATAAAATCTCGTGTCTGCGTCGTAAGTTATTCAAGGTAAAAGGTCACAAAATCAGTTTTTCACGATAATCTATAGGTTTCTGTATTTCCAATGATGTTAACATCTATGATAAAAATTGTAAAGCATAAAATTTTCCACAAATTTTTTCTAAACATTTTTTCATGTACTTAACCGTTTTTGAGATAGAGGCCGGAGAGCGCGCAGCACTCAGCCATACATAATGTAATGCAAAGTCAACTGTGAATCTCGGTGAAAATACCCTGTATAAAGTTATTAAATCATTAAAATATCATTAACAATGAATAATTTGTATTATTTATTTGTTAATACATTACATTTACATATATCTATGATATTCATTTAAAATAATACTTACCTACTTTGTGTAATTAAAAATTGTATATTTTAAATTTATATTAATTTATTGAAAGTAGATTTGAAGTAGTATTAATAATAATTAAGTATTTTGTGAACTCTTAGCTATTTTTCTATTTAGATTATTTCTGGTAAGGCGGACCCTAATAATACGACCTTTTTCTATGAAATATATACCTGGAAATGCAGACCCCTATATTATACGACCTTCTTTATTCGACGCTCTCCGCCCTCTATCTCAAAAACGATTGAGCGCATGAAAAAATGTTTGCAACAAAATTTGTGACAAATTTTATGCTCTGCAGTTTTTATTATAGATGTTAACATCATTGGAGCTATAGAAACCTAGGTAATCGCGTAATCGCGATTTTTGGGACCTTTGACCTTGAATAACTTACGACGCAGACACAAGATTTAATGAGACTTTTGAGACAACGTTAACAATGCTAAAATGAAGGTGTATACGAGTTTCCAGCTTATTATATCTCATTCCGAGGTGAAATCCTAATTTGACTAGACCAATACTAGTGCCTCACTGTAAGGCTTTGGACTCTGGCTTTGCTGGACGGTAGGTTTGTACCGTCCCAAAGTCTTCTACGCTCACCTCACGGGAGACAGAAAGATCGCATATCGTTAAAACTTTCTGAGTTAACGGGTTCGCCCGTTGTAGTTGACAACTCAAGTTGTTGTAGTTGAGACCACCAAGTGTGTGACTGTGTGATGATGATTATAATTCATTTGAGGCATTTCTGTCAATAGATCATCGAATGTAGCGAGTAGTAGATAGTAAGTTGCGACGAAAGACGTGGGTGTAGTAAATGCAAATAGAATAGTTTATGTGCGTTGATTAAAATAGCACTTCAGACTGAAAATAGCGCCCGTGAAAGCGTTAAACCGTGAAATTGTTAACGCATCATCGATGGAATAACAATGTCTTGCCCACGCCCGAGTTTCAGCAGCGAGTTTCAAGGCGAGGAAACACTGAATAAGGCTTCGTTATTTGATGGGCATTTCTTAGCGAGGAAAGACAAAGCACGAATAGCGACTTTTTTCCAACGTAATTTCCTACCTTTATTTTATGTGTTTTCTTTTATTTTACTGCGACCAAATTCTCCAATTCAGGTATCCGATAACGCGACCTATATTTTCGATCTCATTACGAGTGTTCCACGAGGACAAAATTAAATATTCTCACCTCTAATTTTACTTTTCCTGCCAACGAGGAGGAAAGTATTATTACCGCACATTTTTTTTATTTAAGGCGAACATATCCATTTTTAGTCCCTGAGACGATTATTTTCATTTACAGATGGAAGTCTGTCTGTGTATCTGTGTGTGAGATCCGATTGAGCTCAAATTTAGCATGCAGATATGATTTGGTCATTATAAGAATTTCAATGCTTAACCGATTGCCATGTATAATGATAAATTCACAGGGCTTGACATTTATACTAGAAACAAAATTAGCATCAAATCGGCAGTACGATCCGCCCTTGAAGCTGCAGCGACAACTGCCAGAAGTTATTGATTTGTAATATGTATGTATGTATATAATGTTGCGGGAAGAAAGATAAAATAACGGGCAGGCATGATGATGATAAACATCACAACAAATAGTGTGTCGTCATGCCTAAAATTCCGTGCACCTTCAAATTCCCCAACCTAAAAATATTATTTATGACAGTAAGTGCACTTAGCACACAATATAGGTATACCCGGATTAGCTCCACTAAAAGCGGGAGCTAATGGATGTTAAACTAAAAGTGGAATATTTACAAGCAAACGCTAAAATTTCGAAATTACACGTCAACCCGAAAATAACCTTCGCTCGCGAACAAAGGAAAACGTCGGAAAAATCCCAGCACGTGCATTTAAAAAGGGTAATAAAAACTCACCCTAAACACACCGCCGGCAAAAGGATTAAGCAACCCGTCGCCGATTGTAAAATCGACCCACCCCGCTAGCCAGGTAGGTACAAAGAATGACTCATATTTTGGGAAGCGCCAGCTTAAATATTGGATCACTAGAAATCCACAAAATTGCTGCCATGAAAATGTCTAAATGTTTAGAATAATTTAATTTAATTTTTAGACTAAGTCCGAGCCAAATCGGCCAATAAATGGTGAAAATATTTAAATTTAACCTAAAATAGGACATAGCGATAGTATATGATTATTAAAATGTATATAATAATCATAAGTTAATATAAGTTAGAGTTTAAGGTCGTAAGTACACTCTTAACTTAGTAAAATAGTATACAATATTATAGTACATTAGCTTTACGGAAACGACATATAACAACGCGTCGGTCGGCACCCGCGAGCGAGGCGGGGTGCAACCCGCCCCACCACTGGGCCGGCCGCAGCGGTCATACCTATATAAGGTCGGTTACCCGCCGATATCGGGGCAGATCAAATACCAGTGCCATCGGGCAGATCAAATAACAGCGCCATCGGGCAGATCATTTAACAGTGCCTTGCGGGCAGATCACATTTAAGTGCCGGGCAGATCACACTTAAGTGCCGGGCAGATCATATTGTAACAGTGCTTTGTCGGAGATCATATCGGAGATCATATTTAAAGTAGAACTATTAGTACGTGCTTTGAAGCAAAAACGCAATTACTGTAAATTCGTAAATAGTGCAATAGACTACATTTTATAGGAAATAAAACTTTAATGGCTTAGAAGCTTTTAAAACGTAAAAATTATTATTATCTTTTTTATTAACAATACAAACCTCGAGTGCATATCCTGGAAATACTACCTACAGCGGATTAAACACTACCCGAGCGACGTTAAAAACGAGGATTTCGACAACGCCGTCCGACGTCACCTTTAGCC
Organism: Micropterix aruncella; assembly: GCA_944548615.1. Taxonomy (NCBI): domain Eukaryota; kingdom Metazoa; phylum Arthropoda; class Insecta; order Lepidoptera; family Micropterigidae; genus Micropterix; species Micropterix aruncella. Next base: position 1,513,502 of record OX155962.1, read on the forward strand.
TTACAACCTGAAGGGTTGAGTCTGTATGTAGGCCACGCGTGGGAAGGCCCCACATCTTGGAAGCCCCCACACCTTGGAAAGACACCACATCTTGGTCCTTCGAGACGGGATAGGAAATCAGGACCTTAAGCAGAAAGCAGGTCCATCGAGGTAAAAAAAATAATAAAAAATATTTTTTTTTAATTTTAACAAAAAGTTGAAAAATCTCCGAGATGTCGACGCCGCGTCAAACGAGCGCGGAACGGACAGAGAGCGCTAGAAGAAGCGCAAGGATTGCGGACAAAGCACGCGACAAAAGCCAGATCGACGCTCACAGGCAAGAACTACGAGCCGATCAACAAGATGCCGCAAGATCTGCAATCAAGACGACGACCGCTGAGAGACCAGCCAGCAGAGCACAGTCTACCAGCAGCAGGGCGCCGTCAATGACTAGTCATCGATCGTCCAGATCAGCAACCACCACCATCAGGAGGCGACAATTGGAAGCGGAGATGGAAGCCGCCCAGGAAAAAGCCGCAGCCGACACCGCAGCCGCAGCCGACACCGCAGCCGCAGCCTCAGCCGCAGCCTCAGCCGCAGCCGCAGCCGCAGCCGCAGTGAACGCCGCCCAAGCAGAGGCCGCCGCCAAATTCGCAGCCGAGACCCGCCGAATTGAATCAGAACGGATCGACCGACAACTCGAACTGCGGAAACTCCTGATAGAAGCAGAGGTCGAGGAAGAGTTACATATGGACGACGACCACCAAATAAGCCGAGCCGGCAGCCGAGCGGAACGACAGAGCCGCCGACTAACGACCGGACGTACAGAGGAATGGGTGAACGAGCGTGAATTAAGGGACGACGACGCCGCAGAAAAAACAGCGAGCGACGCCGCATTCCAACGAGCCGTCGCGAGCGCCGTCACGCAAGCGATCGCCGCCACCGCCGCCGCCGCCAACTCCCATCCAAGAGCCTCCTCCTACGAGCGGCAGTTAAGAGACGACGACGCCACGGACAAAAAGGCAAGCGACGCCGCGTTACAACGAGCCGTCGCGAGCGCCGTCACGAAAGCGATCGCCGATAACGCCGCAGCCGCCACCGCCAATCGACCGAGTGACACCGCCCGAGCGAGCAATTACGCCCGACCGAGCGGCGACGTCCCGACGATGAAGAAAGAGGAAGAATGCAGCCCGCCCGACGTCTACATGATGCAGACCCGAGCGAAGATGCTACGCAGCCTTCCCCAGTTCGACGGCAGCATGCAGGAGTGGCCAATATACGCCGCACTATTCGATCAGGGGTCGACAATGTGCGGATTCACCAACGCGGACAATCTGCTACGACTACAACAAAGCCTGCGAGGACCCGCGCGCGAGGCAGTACGCGCGATGTTACTGGATCCCGGCAATGTCCCGGAGATCCGGAGAGCGCTGGAACGCCGTTTTGGCAGACCTGGCGCTCGCATCGACGCGCTCATGCAGGAAGCACGCAGTACGCAGCAAATATTGGTGAGTGATTCGATATTTAAGTTGGTTGAGTACGGCACTACCGTTTGTAATGTCGTACATGCTTTAAAAAATATGGGTCATTCTGCGTATCTCACAAATCCACCGCTGCTAAAGGAATTAGTGATGAAGTTGCCACAACATTTGCGGTTGCAGTGGTACTCCGCCGGCCATGGACCGCATCCTACTCTTTTAGATTACGGAAACTGGTTAGAGACAATAATAGACGCCGCCTCTCAAGAAGATCCCGTAAACAATTATTCAAAAAATAAGTATAAAAACAATCGATCCGAGATGCCGAGCAAAAAAAGAGTTTTTGCTACAGACACTCAGGAGTCAACAGACGCCTGCCTAAAGTGCGGGCGAAACAATCATTTAACCCCTAAATGCCGCGAAATAGGAAAAATGACAATAAATCAACGTTGGACATGGGTTAAGGAAAAACGCTTATGCACACGGTGTTTTAGAAAAGACCACCGCCAAGCGCAATGTAGCGTAAAAGAGCCGTGTGGGATAGAAGGTTGTAAGTGGCCTCACCACAAATTATTACATAAAAATAATGCCGCGATAAAAAATCAGCCCTCAAACGACGACCAAAATACCCCTAATACAGTAGCTAATACGTGGGACGGATCAGAAAAAATGATTCTAAGGGTAGCGCCCGTGGAACTACGGGGGCCGAAAGGCGTTATAAAAGCGCTAGCGTTATGCGATGAAGGATCTTCAATCACATTAATAGATCAGAGCATAACGGATAAAATAGGAGTACACGGGGAAATTAGCCCCTTAAATTTAGTAGGCGCCTCGGGCATGTCAGTTGCGAACGCGACAACGCAGCGAATAGACTGTAAGATCCGACCGCTGAAAGGTAAAAAATATTATGATTTATGTAACGCCAGGACCATAAAACAGCTGGATTTACCAGCAGAAAAATTCTGTGCTAAATCCATGCTAAATAAATGGCCTCATTTAGCCGACATACCGTTTTGCGACTTTGAAGGAGCACCGCAAATTCTAATAGGAATAGATCACTATGACTTAATCATTCCCAGAACGATAAAAGCCGGTCCCCCGAACGCTCCGATAGCGACCTATTGCCGACTTGGGTGGACATTAGGGGGAGGGGGGGGGCGGTGATTTGGCTACTTGCCGCGCCGTAAACCACTTACGGAATGCGGGCTCAAACCAAAGGATGGACGACATCACCCGGTCGTATTTCGAAGTAGAGGAAGTAGGAACGCACATACGCGCCCATAAGGCCGTTACAAACGCGCGGGCCGAGACGCTTCTTCACGAGACAACGAAGCTAGAAGGCAATCGTTGGAGTACCGGACTGCTTTGGAAAAGCGACAAGGTGACGATGCCAGCCAGTCACGAGATGGCTAAAAAACGGTTGAAATCCATAGAAAACAAACTACTCAAAAATCAGCCGTTGGCCACTCAATATTGCGACACAATAAAGGATTTCCTGAAAAAAGGGTATGCCCATAAATTAAGTCCAGAGGAATTACGCACCCCTGGAAATCGTATTTGGTATCTCCCACACTTCCCGGTTGAAAATCCAAATAAACCAGGAAAAATGCGACTCGTTTTTGACTGCGCCGCGAAAGCCGGGGGAACAAGCCTAAACGACCAGCTATTATCAGGACCCGATTTATTAAATTCTCTGATTGGAATCCTATTCAAATTCCGACAAGGACGTTACGGATTCGCGGGCGACATAAAGGAGATGTTTTTACAAATTCATTTATCAGAAAAAGACACCCAAAGTCAACGTTTCCTATGGCGCGACCTAAAACAAGAAGAGGAACCATCCGAGTACTCCATGGATGTAGTCCTTTTCGGGTCTACCTCATCTCCGTGCTCCGCACTCTTTGTAAAAAATACAAACGCGGAGAGATTCAGGAAAAAATATCCCGAAGCGGTCGACGCCATAGTGAACAAACACTATATGGACGATTATCTAGATTCAACGGATACTGTAGAAACCGCCCAAAAAATGATCGCGACCGTTACGAAAATTCACCAGGAAGGTGGCTTTAACATCGTAAACTGGACGAGTAACGATCCAAAAATATTAGAGCAGGTACCACATAATATACGTTCACAAACAAAAATAAAATTGGCCGGTACCGACGAGGCGAGTGAGAGGATTCTCGGACTTATATGGGAGCCTCATCGCGACACCTTTTCATTCGACACGGACCTCAAGAAAATTAATCCCGACTCACTGAGTGGTCGCAAAACCCCGACGAAGCGACAAACGTTATCGGTGATAATGAGCACCTTTGATCCGCTCGGGATTTTGGGCCCACTAACAGTAAAGGCGAAAATCTTACTCCAAACCATATGGTTGGATAAGACGGACTGGGACGAGATTATTAGCGACGGTGCCAGTCAAAAGTGGCAAGTCTGGTTGGCCGAGTTGCGAAAAATAAAATTCGTAACTATAAACCGTAGCTACCAGCACACAGGAAAACTGGCCCGTGACGTACAATTGCATGTTTTTGCGGACGCGAGCGAAAGAGCATATGCCGCGGTAGCGTATTTACGTTATGAAAATGAAAACGGCACCGCGAGCACGGCCTTTATAGCCGGCAAAAACAAAGTAGCGCCGCTGAAACCCATGTCGCTGCCGAGACTAGAGCTGCAAGCCGCTACAATGGCCAGCAAATTAGCTGAGCTGATAAAATCGCAGCACACCTGGGAATTTTCCTCCACAACGTTATGGTCAGATAGCAAGACCGTACTATCGTGGATAAGACGTGACCCACGTGAATTTAACGTGTTTGTAGCTCACCGACTTGGCGAAATTGACCAGGTTACCACACCATGCCAATGGCGTTGGGTACCCACAAAATTGAATCCCGCGGATAACGCAACTCGGGACACGGCGACTAAAATGGGTGAAGACCAAATAAAAAAATGGATAAACGGACCGGAATTCCTACTGGAAAATAGCGACCACTGGCCCGCGGACGATGAATCTCCATCGTCAGACTACGGTCAGGACGAAGAACGTCGACCGGTAAATGTAATGACCTCGATAAAAAATATTTTCCTAATCGAGACAAAACGATTCTCACGCCTAGAACGGTTACGTCGTACAGTAGCATGGATATTTCGATTCGTACAACGCTGCAAACGCAGCGGCGAAAAAACAAAACATTTAACCCCACAAGAACTTGCTTGCGCGGACCTCTACCTGATTCGGGTTTCGCAGCAACAAGATTTCAACGAGGAAATTTCATTATTAGAAATTAACAAAGAATTGCCAAAATACAGCAGGATAAGAAACCTAAATGCGTACCTGGATACGAATAGGATCCTGCGAGTAGGCGGTCGCATACAGAATTTAGCCGGTGTCGCCCCCGAGGTAAAACAACCTGCAATACTGGACGCGCGTAGTCATTACACCCAGTTATTAATGAGATGGCAGCACGAGCAAGCCGGTCACAAAGGACGTGAATGGGTTTGTAATGAACTACGACAGCGTTATTGGATATTGCAACTCCGGGGAGCAATCCGAAAAATCACTCGCGACTGTCGAAAATGTCAAATTGACAGAGCGAAGCCAATTCCACCCAAAATGGCGGTCTTACCGGACATCAGATTGGCTCATCACATACGACCGTTTACCAATATTGGAGCCGATATATTCGGGCCGATAGAAGTCACCGTGGGAAGACACCGGGAAAAACGGTACGGTATGCTTTTCTGTTGTATGAGTAGTCGAGCCGTCCACATAGAAATCGTCCATTCATTATCTACGGACAGCACAATGATGGCAATAAAACGACTATGCGCACGCAGAGGGACACCGTCCGTAATATTTTCCGATAACGGAACGAGTTTTCACGGGAGCAATAACGAGTTGAAACGGGCACTGCAAGATGTCAATTTTGATGACGTAAGTTCGCAATGCGCTATGAAGGAAATAGAGTGGAGATTCAACACTCCGACAGCCCCCCATATGGGAGGTTTTTATGAGAGATTGATTCAATCCGTAAAAAAAGCTCTCTCCATTACTTTAAAGGAAAAAGCTCCTCGCGACGAGACATTACTAACATTAATGGCAGAGGCTGAACATTCGGTAAATTCTCGCCCGTTAACCCATGTTTCACTCGACAGCCAAGACGATGAAAGTCTCACGCCAAATCACTTCTTGATTGGTTCGTCATCAGGTCGACTCAACATAGGCGTGATTGACAGCGACAATCTTTGCCTCAAAAAACAGTGGCAAATAGCCCAAATAATGGCAAACCATTTTTGGTCGAGATTTGTACGCGAATATCTCCCGACGCTGGCGAAGAGACCAAAATGGCACGACGCGGTAAAACCCGTCCAGATAGGAGACATAGTCATCCTTGTGGACGCGGACCTACCCAGAAATACTTGGCTCCGAGGGCGAATAGAGCAAGTACATACCGCTCCCGACAGGCAAGTACGTTCAGTAACGATCTGCTGTCGCGGAAAATCATACAAAAGACCAGTACATAAAGTGGCAGTTATCTATTCTCCCCACCAAGAGGAAGTGAGAACAACAATTTCACCTCCCGAAGAAGAGGAGTGAGGAGAAACACTTGTCTCACGGAGAGGGGCATGTTGCGGGAAGAAAGATAAAATAACGGGCAGGCATGATGATGATAAACATCACAACAAATAGTGTGTCGTCATGCCTAAAATTCCGTGCACCTTCAAATTCCCCAACCTAAAAATATTATTTATGGCAGTAAGTGCACTTAGCACACAATATAGGTATACCCGGATTAGCTCCACTAAAAGCGGGAGCTAATGGATGTTAAACTAAAAGTGGAATATTTACAAGCAAACGCTAAAATTTCGAAATTACACGTCAACCCGAAAATAACCTTCGCTCGCGAACAAAGGAAAACGTCGGAAAAATCCCAGCACGTGCATTTAAAAAGGGTAATAAAAACTCACCCTAAACACACCGCCGGCAAAAGGATTAAGCAACCCGTCGCCGATTGTAAAATCGACCCACCCCGCTAGCCAGGTAGGTACAAAGAATGACTCATATTTTGGGAAGCGCCAGCTTAAATATTGGATCACTAGAAATCCACAAAATTGCTGCCATGAAAATGTCTAAATGTTTAGAATAATTTAATTTAATTTTTAGACTAAGTCCGAGCCAAATCGGCCAATAAATGGTGAAAATATTTAAATTTAACCTAAAATAGGACATAGCGATAGTATATGATTATTAAAATGTATATAATAATCATAAGTTAATATAAGTTAGAGTTTAAGGTCGTATGTACACTCTTAACTTAGTAAAATAGTATACAATATTATAGTACATTAGCTTTACGGAAACGACATATAACAACGCGTCGGTCGGCACCCGCGAGCGAGGCGGGGTGCAACCCGCCCCACCACTGGGCCGGCCGCAGCGGTCATACCTATATAAGGTCGGTTACCCGCCGATATCGGGGCAGATCAAATACCAGTGCCATCGGGCAGATCAAATAACAGCGCCATCGGGCAGATCATTTAACAGTGCCTTGCGGGCAGATCACATTTAAGTGCCGGGCAGATCACACTTAAGTGCCGGGCAGATCATATTGTAACAGTGCTTTGTCGGAGATCATATCGGAGATCATATTTAAAGTAGAACTATTAGTACGTGCTTTGAAGCAAAAACGCAATTACTGTAAATTCGTAAATAGTGCAATAGACTACATTTTATAGGAAATAAAACTTTAATGGCTTAGAAGCTTTTAAAACGTAAAAATTATTATTATCTTTTTTATTAACAATACAAACCTCGAGTGCATATCCTGGAAATACTACCTACAGCGGATTAAACACGACCCGAGCGACGTTAAAAACGAGGATTTCGACAACGCCGTCCGACGTCACCTTTAGCCTTACAACCTGAAGGGTTGAGTCTGTATGTAGGCCACGCGTGGGAAGGCCCCACATCTTGGAAGCCCCCACACCTTGGAAAGACACCACATATAATATAACTTATATATGTATTCCCATTCACTTACTTTGAATTTATGTTGTATAAGTTTATTGCGGTCATTTGATTAATAAATATTTACGGATGTATTGTATTTTTTGTTTCATAATTTAGTTTGTAAAATATTTTTCAAATAATTTCGAACGGCGTAAGTTATAATCGGCATAAGAACATCTTTTTTTAAAGAATTATGTATCTAATTATAAGTTCACGCTGTTACTTACCTGAATAAATAAAAAAAAAAATTAAAAAAAGCTGTCGTTGAAATCGGTTTACCAGGCGACGTACTAGGTCATACGTCATTTTCGAAGAATTGGACTTATCGACTTCAATTTGAGCTCTGTTCGGCCGAAATGATATAGAATTTTCTCCGATCAGTATATTTGCGTCTTAGTCGAGAAAAAGTTCAATTTCGTGTGCCACCGCGACTAACGAGGAGCTCTCAAACATTCTCTGTTGTCTCTTGCAATAGCAACATCGTGTCGAATAGACCTCTTACCAGAATGTGTCGCGTTTTTGATAGTTCATGTAAAGGAATCGATGTTTTTTTTTATTCCATTAATTTAATTAAAGATTCGATCATACCTAGCTTCTATCTCCTACTTCTTATCATTTCACTAACTGCCATCCTAGTGTACTGCATTATATGACTATTATATTATACCATATTATCATTATATCATATCATTTTATGTATTATTATACAATTATTCTTACTTGTATTTTGCTTTGTATAACCTATTCTTAAACTTACCTTATTAACAACTTACCTTATTATTACTTTTCTTATCGTTATATAAATTTTATTTATATTATTTAATCGAATTTCATATTATTGCCGATTATATAATGGAATTGCATTTTATTTATTATATTATCTTTTAATATTTATTATTATTATTATTATTTTTTGAAGACCACAGTTTAGGGCAATTTAGTGTTATTGGCTTTTTACTAAAACTTGTACATCTGTAAGCAATCAAGCTCAAGGAAACTTGATTGTAATATTAGAGTCCTGTCCACCCTAGAACGGGCTAGTCCCAGTTGGGTGACAGAATCAAATAAGCAAAAGGTTAAGGTTTTGCCATTCGGTTCCTGTTATTTTTGTAATCAAATCAATGTTTTAAAGTAATTAATTCTTAAATAAATAAATAAATAAATTGTTATTAGTCTTATTACCTTTTTCTACTATCAACGTGTACATGTTATTTCTATATTAATTTTAATGCAAGCATTGTAAACTATTCATAGGTTAGTAAATTTGTTTTGCTTAAATATGTTTTAAAAATACTATATCATGTATTTACTAACTCTAATTTACCATAAAATAAAATAAAAATATCCGCGCTCGTTGCTGACTGTCCCTTTCAAATGTTAATCTCCATTTCCGAAGAGACATCACACCTAAAATACTTCCTTAAGTCCTTGGCTACTTGCCGGGAAAGTTTTGTGGTGACACAACCATTTTTTTTTTATTCATCAACCTAAAAGGTCCTAACTACCAACTATTATCTCTTTGCTGATGATATGCAGCTGTACACCCTTGCAACAACCCAAGAAGTGGTTGAGAATTTGAATAGTCTTGTTGAGTCTTGATCATATTTCAAGCTGGGTTAGAGAAAATGATATTTCTCATCGGATTCCCAATCTATTGTAACCAGCAGCCAGAGGTTGTTATCGTTTTTTAGTAATAAATCTGTCCCTCTATTCAGTATTATATAATTCCGAATACATAGCTCACTTCCTTAATAATAGTTTTTTTAATTGCTTACCATCTTCTAGTAAATATTGAGTATATTTATAATCCAGGTACAACTTCTCAGCAAAAGGATATAGAGTACGCTGTGGGAGTGGTACCATTTTTCACATTACATGAAAATAATAGAAATAAACGGTGTTATTACGAAATGTTATGTTATACGAATAATTTACTAATAACTTCTAAATGTGTAAGGTGGAGTAAAAAAACAGTGTTTCCTGATTAATACATACCGGATTTTTCTGAGTATAATTGCGTAGTTTAATAATTTTCAAAAATGTTGGATTGGAATAAATTAGTAAGAACCAAAAACTGTTATTTAAAAATCGGTACGAAATACGATTCTAACAATTTTTTTATTTTTTATTTTATTTGTTGTGTGGGGCTTTTCTAAGGTCTTTATGAGCCTTGTAACACTGCGACCATTGCTGATCTATTGTATTCGCCACCTACTATAGTTCTGCGCTAAGCCTCGTGTCATTTAAGAACCGCAACAGGCTTTTGGCGCCAGATTGTTTTACCTCCTCAGGTTGGAGGTAATGACCCCCCAAGTGGGTGTATCTTGAGGTTGAACTTGTGTTTGTTCAGGCCACAATGCCCTGTGAGCGCCCGCACCAGTATGCGTAGATTGTTCCTAATTAGCGATAAGGCCTCACGGGCCTTATTAGGGTCGTAGGCCTTAATTAGCGCTTTGGATTGATTCAACCATGGCGTGTTGTTCCAGTGGTTGACGGATTGTTCTAAACATATTTGTTTGAGAAGTAGGTTTGCAAGGCTTTTTGGCACGCCACAGCAAGGTCCAGGGCCGTATAACGCTCCCTTTGCTCCCGTCTTAGCAAGTTCGTCGGCTTTTTCATTTCCCTCGATTCCTTCATGGCCGGAAACCCATCTTAGAATTACCCTTTTCCTTTCGCCCATGGAATTCAGTAGTGATACGCAGTTCTGCACTAGCTTTGAATTAATAGTATTCGAGGCTAGTGCCATAAGAGCTGCCTTGCTATCTGAGTGGATATAGATACGGTGGTTGGCGTAGTTCTTATGGAGGTTGATATACGCACATTCAATAATGGCGTATACCTCCGCTTGAAATATGAAGGCGTATTTCCCCAAGTTTACACTTCTTTCGAAGTTTGGTCGCTCTCCATATATACCGCAGCCTACGTCCAGTCCCGATTTGGACCCATCAGTATACCATTTAAGGCTACCGGCCTCCTACGACCATAAGAGCTGCCTTGCTATCCGAGTGGATATAGATACGGTGGTTGGCGTAGTTCTTATGGAGGTTGATATACGCACATTCAATAATGGCGTATACCTCCGCTTGTAATATGAAGGCGTATTTCCCCAAGTTTACACTTCTTTCGAAGTTTGGTCGCTCTCCATATATACCGCAGCCTACGTCCAGTCCCGATTTAGACCCATCAGTATACCATTTAAGGCTACCGGCCTCCCAGTGCAGTTGGCTCTTTAGCCAGTCGTCTCTGGGCGGCAGTTCCACTGTAAAAAGTTTTCCAAAGTTTAGGAGTGGAAGCATGGTGTCTGATACCATGTTGAGGGTTGGAGTTTCACTGACTGAGTCAAGAACTGATCTTAGTGCTTGTGAGATCCAGTTTACCTTCTCTCGGGCAGATAGCCTGTACATGCTGGCTTTCGCCTCCTTTTGCAAGTGAATGTGTAGGGGCGGTAAGTTTAGCAGTGCATCTAGAGCTGCTCCAGGAGTGGAGGACATTGCGCCAGTTGTCATGAGGCACGCCGTCCTTTGGATATTGTTTAGTTTGGTAATCGCAGTTTTCTGGTTGGCTTTGTTGCACCATACCTACCACCGAGGCGTACGAGATTATCGGCCTTACAATGGCAGTGTATAGCCAGTGGGAGATCTTGGGGTTAAGGCCCCAGTTTTTCCCTGTCAGTCTTCTGCTTATACCCAAAGCCTTTTTAGCTTTTTTAATTGTTTTGTCTAGGTACTCTAACAATACGACACACTTCTAGATCGAAGCTTCAAGCGTTTAGAATCGCTGTTGAAACCCTTTAACACTTGCTCTCACCGTCAAACCCTATTTACATAAAACCGTTGAGGTTTAGTAGCGACATATCCTCGGTGTCGCCGGAGCGTGCAAGAAATGAAAATCGCATAAACCAGAAGCTGGGAAGTCTTTCCTCACACGGCGCAGGGGTCGGCTTACAGCTTATACAAAACGTGTTTTGTATTGTGTAATTTCCTGCAGGGCTATATTTTACGCCGAGCAAGCGTGTCCGCGACAGATATATGGGGAGGGCCACCGCCCACGGCAAAGGTTACGCATATTATATTTTTACTCCTTAAGGGAAATAGTAAAGGGATGCGAAAATACAGTGTTATCATATTCTTGGGCGAGGCAAGAATATTTCTCCTCATTATGCATGTAGTTACACCACTGTATCATGCAACGTTGGAACCGTGCTGATGAGGATGTACATACATCAAAATATGTCATTTTCAAATTTGGCGCAGTTCGTTTATTTACAAGTAAAGTACTACAAATGATTCCAGAAGCTAACGGGAAATCGGGTTCCTCAAAATTTTGTCCATGGAATTCATAAACTGTTTCTCGCTGTTTGTTGACATCGTGCTTTGGGTCTTTGCTTACCTGTCATGTATAATTTGCAGCAGATTCATTTCTAAGAATTTCCTTTTGCGTATAACTGGGCCTTAAATCTAAATATATTTTTTTATGGCGCAGTAGAATGTATTGACATATTAACATAACAATACGCCATGGGCTAAGATTTATGAGTAGAGGCTACTGAATAGGGTTTTGTAAGAGAATGATATCAATATTAAATATCTGAAATGTAAAAGTATTGCGGAACTAGGAGAGACTGCGTATAATAGCCAAAATAAGTACAAAGGTCTATATCGTATTATAACATGCGGATTTACAATGTCATCATTGCTCATAGAGCATACAATACTTTATTCTAAGTATAAAACACATTTAAATTGCATCTCATCACATTAATATTATCGTATTATCATATAAAATAATCAAAAATGAAAGTAGTCAAAATCAAGCAATTATCAACCAAAAAATAAGATACTACCATGATTGAATATTAGATTGATCAACGTTTTGAAATAATTTGACAACCACAATTTATTTCGAAACGCAACATCATCGATACCGCAAGGTATGCGATGAGATGCAATTTAAACGTGTTTTATACTTAGAATAAAGTATTGTATGCTCTATGGGCAATGATGACATTGTAAATCCGCATGTTATAATACGATATAGAACTTTATACTTATTTTGGCTATTATACTCAGTCTCTCCTGGTTCCGCAATACTTTTACATTTCAGATATTTAATATTGATATCATTCTCTTACAAATCCCTATTCAGTAGCCTCTACTCATAAATCTTAGCCCATGGTGTATTGTTATGTTAATGTATCAATACATTCTACTGCGCCAAAAAAATGTATTTAGATTTAAGGCCCAGTTATACGCAAAAGGAAATTCGTAGAAATGAATCTGCTGTAAATTATACGTGACAGGTATGCAAAGACCCAAAGCACGATGTCAACAAACAGCGAGAAACAGTTTAAGTAGCGAGAATTCCATGGACAAAATTGGGTAAAAATTGGGCAAAATTGGGTAAAAGTAAGAGTCGAATATTATTCTAAATAATTGTAAACCTTTGAATTTTTTTAAATTTTTTACTAAATTTGGCCTAAATGCACTTGGTTGATATTTATTTATGCGGAGGTTTTCTTATATTTCGCTTGAAAATGTTTGCTGATTTTCTCCGGTAAACTAATAAATTTTGAAATATTTTCGTACCTTTTTGAAGATTCATCAATTTATTGACTTTTAAATTTCCACTAGGTACAGTTGGGAACTGAGCTAAATGTGAGCTGTGGCTGAGGTGCGGGGACCGGCGTTCGGTCTCTTCACGACAGACGTTAGTCCTGTGACATCACTCGCCCGGTGCTACTCGACAATAATAGGTATAGGTATGTACGCTAATGAAAGAACGCGTTTTCTACGAACGCCGGTCCCCGCACCTTAGCCCCGCTTACATTTAGCTCAGTCCCTAACAGTATGTAAAAATGCAATGGTAGGTGAGTGATATGTAATTTAGGATACTAATTTTATAAATATAAAGAAATAATAATTTGTAAATCATTATAGTGATTTTGGCTTGTTTGTATTGATATATTTCTGCATATTTCCTATAACATATTAAAGATTATTAAATAAATCTTTGGTTGGGAACTCTATAGTTTTATAATATGTTTTTGCGGAATATATTAGATATTAAAATGCTTAAAAGTATCTCATGCTGTGTGCGAGTCGGTTATTCAATATGGCATCGTAAATTGGGGTTGTGCTGCAAGAACATTGCTGACTACCATTATAAAGCGAAACTGAGGATTATTATTAATAAACCGCAAACATATTTTTTGACATCCTTTTATGAGAGTAAACGGTATTAAGTGTGACTTAAATATTTGTGCTGGTAACTCTTACCGAATTCCAGAGCGAGTTAATTGACCAACAAAAAAAGCTAACAAACTTGTGTGACAAGAAGATACAAAGAAACTAATTTTGCATATCCGCTTTTGGCCAATCCAGCTACAAAACATTAAATAAATCAAAAATAATCTTGAATTTTTAAACCAGATAATATAAACAGTCAAAATATTAAAGAAATCAATTACTAAATTACTAAGCGATAAAATTTAAATATATCTAAAAAGTCAAAAATAATGAAAAAATCAGAATAATAAATAAGTAGCTACTTTTGCGCATGCTGTATTTCAATTACTTTTGCTTTATGTGAGCAACAGACTATGAAAGCAAGATAGCCAGACAATGAATCCATAAACATTTATATTTATTTATTTATTAAATAATTGTACAAAAAAAGTATTTACATTGTTACCGAAGAGTTATATTGTTAAAGAATTTATGCATTTTAAAGGACATCTTAAGATTGACACAGCTTATGTAACAAATTGCGCTATGCACATCCAACGAGACTCCTCAGGCCTAATAATAGTATCAAATTAATATAGTTCGAAAAGAAAAAAGTAGAGAGAAAGGGAAGGAAAAAAATGAAGGTAACCCTAAACCGTTTTATATTAACAAATATAAAATATTTTTATAGATGTAAGTAATAAAATTCACCATACATCAAGTGATCTATTAAATACAAAGATTATTTCCTTATACTATGATTCGTAGCAGTTCATTTTATAAACGAAAATTTCTATTCATTTTCTAAGGTACCTACAATGCTTTTAACATCATGGAACTCGGTCAGAACATAGAAAGAGTGGCCCAACAGCGTCTCCTTATTTTTTCTTTAATTTTGTGTCATTTAGCCATATAATAGCGGTTAGGAGTAGATTATTAACTGTCCTTTTTGGGGTACGTATAAAATTTATGACGGGTATGATATCCACAACATTGATGATTTCTTAATTTTGATTAAATTTTCAATTACTAGCTTAATATAGATAGTTTATTGATAAATTATAATATAATATAAAAAAAACGGAATATTATCATATCATAAATAATATTCCGAATTTTCTTAATTATATTACAATTAAGTACGATAGTGTTTAAAGGATTTCTCAAAGTGATAACGATTGTCTACTTTAGAACAAGCGGTAGGCTACGTAGGCTTTGACTACTTTAATTATAATTATTGCAAGTTGAAAACGAATAATTTCTTTGGTATTAGAATTCATTTAACTTTGTTGTAAAATGAATTTGTAGTAAAACTTTGTATTATAATTATACCGTTTTATTTTGATTATTCGAAGAGATGTTTTGGATGGTGTCCCTCCTTAAATCGGAGTTTGGCCGAGTTTCTCCACTTTGTATTTGCCGGGTGACGTTGTCTTGACGAAACTTTAGTTTTATTTCCCCGGCGGAGGAAAAGGTCGTCAAACGAGTGACAATATCGGGTAAGTTTTAAACTCGGGTAAAACTTGGAGCAAGATGATCTTTCTCTCCCTCTCTCTCTCTCTCTCTTATCCCGAATGTCGCTTATCACATCTCGAAATATATTGCGCGTCAAGAATAAGCCTACAACATAAATTAATTATTGCGCGATTGTACGTGTAGTGGATTCTAGTTCCGCGTGTACATAAATCTGCGTTAGTTGAGAGTGTCACTAAGCCGCTACGATTCTACGATTTTACTTCTTAACGCTTCTACGCTTTGTTTCAAGCTACACTGGCGCTACGAATAAGTGGCGTACTTAAATACTGGGTGATTGAAGGGTCGATAGAACGTTTGATGGGGGTAATATGTTGGGAAATTATGAACCGATTAAAAAATTGACCCTTGTATAAAGTTTACCTTATTCAAAGTCCTTAAAAAAATTACCTTTATTCAAAAGTATCCTGTAAATTTGGTGTTATACGCGATTAAAGTAGGAAATGAGTCATAATTTCAATCAAAAACATTCAATTATTCAAAAATAAAAGTTACAAAAGCAAAGGTAGAAAATTTTCATAAATGCATTTAATTTAATAAATAACAAAGGTACTAAAACCTAATTTACAAAATTTCATTACGATTTTTGATGTACATTAAATACTGTAATTAATTATTGATCAAGGGCACTTAAAACATCCTGTGGTACATGCACTTTACAATAGTGTATTATTGCTCTATTATAGTGGAACATGTGCGAGTACAAAGAACACAAGTAAATATATTCAAACGAATAAAAAGCACGACTGCTGTTACAGAAAGTTTACTATTGTATTCATAATTATTTGTAACACTGTTTCTTTATGAAATATTTGGGGTTTACGTATTTATCGATAGATAGGTATATGTATATTTTCAGAATATAATCAATCAGACCTTTCATTTGACACTAAACAGGATATATTTATAAATAGGATAGAAAACGAATTAACCGCGTGAAATTTGTAGGACCCGACGTTTCGGTGACGTTTCAGCCGCCGTTGTCTAGGGTAGACTGAAGAGCTGTCAGTCCGTTGTTTTGCGGGTAGGCCGCAAACCGCTGCCGCCACTGCGTAGGTTATAACGGTGGTGGGGGGCCGGGCTCGGAGCGCGGGAATTTTTAAAATCCGTCTTGCACACAACACTCACTGTATCCTGTTTTACGTCTTTGCGTTCGGCGTTCGGCGGCGGGAACATTTTAAGAAGAGGGTTCCACGTAGAAGAGAGTTTGTAGCCGTCATCTCTATTGAAGTTCGGAGTTCTTCTTATTTCAATGGCTTCCCGGATCATGCGAGGAAAGTAGAATTGTTCCTTGGATAGAACAAAGGGATTTTGAAACTGCATCCAGTGGTTACTTCCGCTATCCAATATATGTTCGCAGATCGCCGATTTTTCTCGCTGAACGTTTTTAACAGCTTTGATGTGTTCTATCAGTCGCGTGGCTATGGGCCGTTTCGTTTGTCCAACGTAGGCTAGACCGCAGCTGCATTCGACTTTATACACACCCGGGGTTTGCAGTGGTATTACATCCTTTACGGGCCTCAAAAATCGAGCTATATTTTGGGTCGGTTTGAAGATCGTTTTTATATCGAATCTGTTTAGCATCTTACTTATTCGATCAGTCACGCCCTTGACGTATGGTAAGAATGCTCTTGATCTGCTCGGTTTTTGAGTTTCGTCCGTATTAGATCGTGTGCGTGTCTCGTGATATTTTCCGTATCCATTTTTCCTAAGGACATCATTGACATGTTCCATCTCCTTCGGAAAATGCTCAGTGTCGCATAGATCGCGTGCTCGATTCACGAGCGACGTTTGCACTGAACGTAGATGGTAGGGATGATGGTGTGAGCTTGCATGCAAATATCTGTCCGTATGTGTGGGCTTCCGATATACCGGTCGGGTCGGGCGGTCTAGCCTACGTTGGACAAACGAAACGGCCCATAGCCACGCGACTGACAGAACACATCAAAGCTGTTAAAAACGTTCAGCGAGAAAAATCGGCGATCTGCGAACATATATTGGATAGCGGAAGTAACCACTGGATGCAGTTTCAAAATCCCATTGTTCTATCCAAGGAACAATTCTACTTTCCTCGCATGATCCGGGAAGCCATTGAAATAAGAAGAACTCCGAACTTCAATAGAGATGACGGCTACAAACTCTCTTCTACGTGGAACCCTCTTCTTAAAATGTTCCCGCCGCCGAACGCCGAACGCAAAGACGTAAAACAGGATACAGTGAGTGTTGTGTGCAAGACGGATTTTAAAAATTCCCGCGCTCCGAGCCCGGCCCCCCACCACCGTTATAACCTACGCAGTGGCGGCAGCGGTTTGCGGCCTACCCGCAAAACAACGGACTGACAGCTCTTAAGTCTACCCTAGACAACGGCGGCTGCAACGTCACCGAAACGTCGGGTCCTACAAATTTCACGCGGTAAATTCGTTTTCTATCCTATTTATAATGTCAAACAACCGCGATAGTCTTCGAGGATATATTTATGTTAATTTATTGACATTTGGACATTTACAGCCTTAAAAATAAACGCATTTTAAATTTAAACAACGCTTATAACGGCTGTTTAAAAAATAATGTTAGAAATAAACACAGCGTTGACCACTCATTGAACAGGGTTTGGCAATGTATGGCGTTTAAAATGGCCGACTCTCAACAAACAGTTGATATTATGACGTTTTTGCTTGGATGCATTCGGGATTTAAAGTGTAAGAGCCATTTGGTTGTCATCTGTCAATTTGTCATATAAATGTAGACGGTCGTTTTTTAATTTTTTTGGAGGAATTCGTGAAAATCTATTAATATCAAAGTTTTTCGGGATACGCTTAAAGAAATTACTTATATAGAGGACTTGGAAGTCATAGAAAGGCTGTTTAATGACATCGAGGACTTGGCAAATAAGCGTTAGTGTCGTCGGAAGATCTATCGACCGCAATTTAATCTTTTTGTAATCGACGACTTATATTTTAAACCGAAATTTACAAATAAACGAAGCAAAAAGCGAGATCGATGAACCAAACAGGCCGAATCACAAGCCACCAGGCATGACAGATCCGATTTTGTTGCGATGCGCAAATCAAGAAATAGCGTCGACTTAACCCCTCAAATGAATGGCGATTAGCTCGGGTTGCCTACGGCAAAATGTATATAAATTTATATTTACATTTACATAGAGCGGGGTTTACTATAGAGCTATAGCATTACTATAGAGCGGATTACTATAAAGCCGCGCACATTTACATTTATATTTACATTTATATAAATTTATATACATTTTGTATACATTTTGCAAAGGCATCCCTTAAGGGACGCCTCACATTTGAGGGGTTAATCTCGATTCTCGAGTCGACTAAAAATCTTGCCTTTTGCATTTATATTTATTAATCGAAACTTTGTATCAAATAACTCTTTTATATAATGTAGCGTTTAGATATATTTCAACATACAAAACAATATAATATCACGTATTATATTTATTTAATCAAATGATGATATCTGTTGGGTTTAAGTTTATATATATATATAGTGGACTGTGAGGAAGGTTGGTTAATTTAAAGGGATTATAGGCATCATTGTGGAGAGGAGAAGGAATCAAATTTACGCACCTTTCTATTTTTTTCGCGTAAATTCCTTGCTGCAATTTCACTCCAAAATGTCTCCAAATCTTCGGCTGGCCAGCTCACGGACGCGATAATTACTACCACAGCACGATAACGAGAACACTCACAGGAGCACGTCTGGTTCGGCCGGCGCGTAATTTCTCACTGATTGGGAATTGGGAGGTAGGTAGGATATAAATATATTTTATACGGCATAATAGAAAATGGCCTAACCATTACCCCCGGGCTTAAAGGGTTGCCTTTAAGAAATGTATTGAAATAAGTGCAATATGGTATAACTTAGGTGCTAACTTATAACTATTTTGACTTACTAGTCACTGCGTAGGCAATGGACATAGTTTAATGATAGGACGAACAAAGTTGCCTTTCGACGTCCTAACAGTAGCAACACGAGTAATGCCATCCTTAGAAGTATGCGCTTCCTGTATTATCCCTAACGGCCATGTATACGGCGGAGCGTTGTCAATGATGACAATGACTACTGTTCCCTTTACAATGGGGACGGAAGGAATGTTCCATTTAGCGCGAGATTGCAACTGGTGTAGATACTCGAGGCGCCATCGCTGCCAGAATGATTGAACTAAAGTGCTCAGCAACGAGTGCCTTTCCTGCAGGTTATGGGTTGTCGCTTCTATTACAGGCATTGATGATAAGGGACCTGAACACAAAAAATGTGCCGGCGTGAGAGCTGAAGGCTCTGACGGGTCGCTACTCAAAACTGTGAGCGGGCGAGAATTAATCAACGCTTCTATCTGTGCAAGCGTAGTCAACATCTCCTCGTATGATAATATTTGGCTACCTATTGTTTTAAACAAGTGTGTTTTCACTATTTTAACTATACTTTCCCAACAACCACCAAAGTGTGGTGTAGCTGGTGGTATAAACTTCCAATCGACTCTTTCCTTGGAAAGCTCGGACAAGAGAGGTTGATGAACATTTTCAAGAAATTTATATAAGTCTCTCAGATAAGAGTTCGCGCCTACAAAATTAGTAGCATTATCTGAGTATAAACACTTGACGGGTCCTCGGCGAGATAGAAAACGCTTGAAGGCTGAGAGGAAACTAACGGTAGACAAATCGGTAACTATTTCAATATTTACCGCTCTTGCGGTCATACACGTGAATATACACAACCATGCCTTGCGAGACTGAACGCCTCTGCCACGATAAGGGGTGTATTTTAAAGGACCTGCATAGTCACAGCCTACGTGAGTAAAGGCCTTTTCAACTTGGTTGACTCGATAACTTGGAAGATCAGCCATAATTGGAAAAGTCGGACGAGGTTTCGCTTTAAAGCAAATATTGCATTTAAAGATTCGATGACGGATCGAACTTCTTGACGCTAAGATCCAGTAACTTTGCCTTAAAAGAGACATAAGTAACATCGGACCTGCGTGAAAGTATTTATTATGATAGTGATCTATAATGAGATCAACTACGTGATCACGACGGGGCAATATGACGGGATACTTTTGATCGTAATCAACCGATGCATTTGACAAACGACCACCAACGCGGATGAGACCATCGTCGTCAAGAAAAGGCTTAAGTTTGATTAGAAGACGAGAACAATTTTTATTATTCCTTATATTATAAATGTCCTCTTCAAAATATTTATATTGGAGAATGCGTATTATTAAGCGCTCGGCTTGTTTAAGGTCCTCTGGAGATGCAATCAGGTTTTCTCTCCTAGGAAGTCTTTTGACAAATCTTAGCACGAACACAACCGTTCTAATTAGTTGACTCCAGGAAGACATTCTCAAACAAAGCTGATAAACGACATTCTCTTCCCGCGAAGATGTAACAACGGGGAAAGCTTTTGGTCGCTCCTCGGGCAACGTCTCATCAATTGATATATCACTAAATTCATTGATCGGCCAATCTGACGGCTTTAACGAAGCCCACGAGGGTCCCTTGAACCATAACTGATGAGTCAATAGCTTTTCGGGAGACAAACCACGAGAGAGGCAATCGGCAGGATTCTCAGAGCCGGCCACATGGAAGAAGATACTAGGCGGATAGTTCTCTGTTACCTTAACGATCCGATTTGCCACAAATATTTGCCATCTATGTGGCGATGAATTCAACCA
>OX155962.1:1539429-1571929 GCA_944548615.1 Micropterix aruncella
TTTAATTTTAGATATAACGAATATTATTTACTTATTCAGCCCATTTTCCGAAAGTCGTTATTCGTAAAACGCTCGGAAGGCAAACTTTGAGCTCCTTAATACAGTAATATCACTACAACGAAAACCGTATACTATTTTTTTTTATGTCCGTCATGTATTCTTGATGTACACTACGGCTTAATTTTTTGTTTTTTGACCACATATCCAAGGTATATATTACTTACAATTACACAAAATTAAAAAAAAATCTTCCTGTATCATTCTAATTTTCTCAGAAATAAAATAAGATTCTTACATAATACTTATACTATATTAAAGTTCACTCTTTTAGCAATACGACATAATATAAATTATTGTCATTAGAAAGGAGAAAACACTGCAAAAAACAATTAGAAATTGTGTATATATTTGCTTGCGCAAGAGAAGAGCGCTCAGTGCCGCGGTTTTCTCCCAGGGTTGAATAGTTATTTATTTATTTATTTATTTATCCTATCTTTTATAGTTACATCCAAAAAAAAATGCGTTCATTTTTTCAACTCATTTTAAAAGAATACCTACGCTATTTTGTAATAAGGCTCTTAACAGACAGCCGGTCAAGAACACGCTTACTTGTACAATACATGTCCTCAAATGAGGTAAATGTATCGTAACACGGCGTCGCGGTTGGGTCAGCTCTAATCTTTAAAATATTATAATCATCTAAAACGGCACGAAACTCTGACCGTATATCTGCCATAGAAATAGATGCATTGAGAAATGGCTCACTTGTTCTTTCGGTAGTGCCTACATTCTTTGATAAATCAAATATTTTTTGCATTCTCTCAAATAGAGCATTACGTTTTGCACGTGCTATTTGTAACTTAATTGCATCCATGCTAGCTTCCTTATCGGGATCACGAGACATTTTATAAGAGTTTATTTATTTATCGTCTATACAGCTATGAATGGATTACAAGTAAACAAACTAATATTTAGTAATATACTTTGACAAGTTGTTATGAACCAAACAAATTTGCAAACAATAACAAATATATATTTGATAATAAACTATTAATTACTCAGATATTTTTATGTAACTAAACAAGTTTATTTTTAGGAATAATAATTATAAAATATTACGATCCCTTTTTAAATATAATTTATATAATGAAAGTCCCATAACTGGTAACTTCACCCTACCGAACTGTTTTGCTAAACCAAATTCGTAAACAAGATATTATTATATTATTTTGTTTCCTTATCTAGCTAGTGAAACCGGTTTTTTCAATAAACGGTTGCAATCCTACAAACGTAACGTACAGTGTCTCTATAAATAATGAGACAGTAACTAATATTTAACAAAGATTTATAATATTGTGAGCGGCAAGCCTTTATATGATTTGGTGACAAATTTATAACAATTAAACAATTTATAAGCATTAAATAATCTATGTAAACAAACAAAATAGGTATTTTATTTTATGTAGGACAAATATAATTTATTATATATAATTACGGCTATCAACCATTCAGCTCAGCTGAGCAAGTATACCCATGCAAAATGCAATAAGTATATGTACTATACTCGCGGCATAAAGTGTGAACTCTGCAGTAATTTAATATGCCGGGTGTACCTACGTGTAAAACAAAGCACCCGCCGCCCGAATCCAATTAATGTGGGCAGATCTGTATTTTTTTTACCAATTTTAAACAGCTTAACACGAATATAATGTTTTATTATGTAGATATGTTTAATTTTACCAATGATGTCTATAAATAATAATTATGTGAATATGAATCTCCTACATACGATATTCCAAAAGGCAACCCGTAATGGCGGAAGTATTTATTCTGTTTTCGTACTCAAATGGACAAAGTATTTTAAATCCGGATCGTATGGACCAATATCAATAGTCGAATGGAAACAAAGTCGACTCGAGTGCAATCAATCTCCGTCCACCGCTTAACCAAAATCTACCAAAGTATAACGTCTACGTGCCTATGATTCTGTTGTCTATATGTTGTTTAGTTAAACGAAGCTTAAAATTAGTTTATTTCTCAAAATAGTGGATTTATCCAAATCAGGCGGTAAACAGATCTTAAACGCGTTTAGTAAAACTTCTGGTCAACGGTGTTTTACGGATATTTTTATTTTTAAGACAGTTAGACAATTACTGACTTTTTCTTTGAATAGTTAAGGTATCCTTTGACACTCGGGATGACAACGATTCTAACAATACACACTTCTAAATCGGTTCAAGCATTTAAAGGTTATGGTGAAAATGAAACGGAAAACATACATGGATGAACCCTGAACACTCCTTTTTTGTTTGGCAGTCGTGTGAAAAGTAATAAGACGGACGGTCCGTCCGAAAGAAGCATGAAGTCGCCTTAGACCTTCCTAGCCGTGATTGATAACAATGGAGAATGTTACTGGGTCTGCAAATTCGCTTCAAACTTTGTCATATTAGAGCTTATATGTATACAAATACATTAGTTTTTATTTCATTCAAAAATACCAAGTAGTTTTTGTTTTGCACACATTTAAAACTCCCGTAAAATCGAATCCGGCGCTCGAGCGTCCGGCTACTGTGTGACGTCATTTTCCAACACTCCGATCGCACGCGCTCGCGTTATTAGACATATGTAGCTTCAAACATAGTGCTCGCTCGCACAGTATGTATGTGAAAAAAAGAAGTGGAATAGGTGTCTTTACCTAATTAATCATTTTATAAAAAAAGTATGGATTTTGAACATTTTGTAAAATAGAAATGACAGAATTACGATGTCTTCAAGTAATTACGATGGCTACAATATCTCGAATTTTCGATTCATTGGTGGTTGTGGTTTTACATTTTGGCACAAAACACGACTTCCTATTATTTGGAATATACATTTCGAAAGATATTAGTGTAATCATCTAATGAAACCTTGTAAAGGTGGCGCGCGACGGACTGAGCGAGTGTTGAACTATGACGTCACACGCAGCGGGCGCCGGCGGAGGAAACTAGCGTTGCGCATCTATAATTAAAATTCCATATCTCGAAAACTAATTCACGTATCGAAATAATTTTTTCACACGATTTTTTTATATTTAAAAGACAATACGGAGAGCTAAAAAAAATAGTGAACATTCTCCATTATGATCTTCCTTTTTAGTGTCGTTTGACCTGCCACTGCCTATACGCTTTGATAACAAACATGATTAATTTGATCTCTGTCTGATGAATTTACGTTCTGCATAATAACAACTTTTCCCTTATCGCATCTAAATATCACAAGTAAAAACTACACATAATTATCCTATCCTTTCTCCTTTATATTTCTCCCTAAGGCATGTTCGATGGAGGTAGTAAAAAATACTTAATAAATCGTTCTGAATTTCGTTGCAGTCGTTCACCCTCTCTAAAAGGTCTGTTTCGAATGAGTACGTGCCATGACTTGCGAAATTGAGTAACCGATTTTCCTTTATTCAATTTTTTAAACTTACAGGAATGCTAATGTCTTGTAAATGAACGCCCCGGGGGCGGAGTGGCGAGGCGGTAACGATTTTGGGGCTTCGATTAAAGGGATAATAATTCAGGCTTTATTGTGTTTTAACGTCTGAAGCGGAAACGACCGAAACGAACGATTTAACTGTATTAAACACTGTGATCGATATTGGCTAGAGTAGGTTCATATATTTGGAATTATGTTTTTTTTTATATACAGTTTCTCGTCCATCTCAAAAATTATTTCTCAGTTGTCTTCGGTATTCGAATTATTCAGATTGTCAGATGATTACTCAGCTGCATCAATTTGGTGATGGACCACATATTTACGATATATAATGACTCAGGAAACTGTCAACACTAATATCGTAAAGTAATAAAGGGGCTTAAAGGTATTAAAGGGATGCCTTCTAGAAGGTCAGTAACTATTACCATTAAACCAGTTTGCATTTTAGGGCGAAACGAGCTAAAAGGGCGGGTGGCATAACGGTAATGATTTTGGGGCTCCGGTGCTAATGTTCACGATTTATTTCTATATACTTATGTATATTTAGGGGGAATGAGAAGGGTTTTTATTTCCGAGAGATTAAGTCCTCTCCGTAACTGAAATGAATAGGATAGAGCAACGACTGGCATTTAAGTCTCCCAGCATGATATTTCCCAAAATGTATATTTTAAAAATATTCATACTGGTAAGAGAACTCCTAGATATACATACATAAATAGTATGTAAGTATTGGCAACCTGTCGAAAAAAGACCTAAATTCGAAAAACGTTCAAACCACGACAATATTTATAGCTTAGCCATAAATATTAGAGAATGTTCTTAAATGAAATAAATCTATTTTGTCTGTGAGGATATGTGGGCCCTTAGTTCATACCTCTTTACTTATTTGTTGCACTTAGTATAATCCATCGTTCCCGCGTTATTGTGCTCGCGCTAGGGCGCTGCGCAGTGTCGGTAAAGTGAAACACAGTATCTTATATCGTTGACGATTTAATGACTACTGTTGTCCGGGCAAGGCGCTCAAACGTTCAGTGTTTACAACGATCTAGGCATTCGAAGCAGTGGCAACATACTGCGGCGGCAAGTTTGAATTGTTATCTGGCGGGGAAAACAAAATAATAAATTGTGTGTGAAGTAGTCGCTGCATTTCACTTGAGACTTTCCCGGCAACTAGCCAACATTCGTATTTCGAACGAGCGATACAACGCAATCAAGATTTAAGTTTAGAACGTGTGCGTCGCACGATATCAAACGCGCGACGCCGCAAATTTAAATATTTGATTCCGTATAGAGTTGCATGTCGGAGTTTAAATATTATTTTTGCAGCTTGTATATTAGGTATTTTAACCAAAATTTCAGCGTGATTTCGGTCCAACAAGGCACCAGTGTACCGAATTTCTCTAAGTCCAATATTTCGAGGATGATATATCATTCCACAATGCCCTGTAGCTCGAGAGTGAAGCTACTGGATGGTATACTGTGCTAATTTACTCTAATACCTGTATGTAAGTACTAAATGGTAAAAATCGAACTATAGAAATTAGGTTGCCTCTACCTTGGTAATAGGTCACTATCACATTTTCACCCGGGTAGGTAGATCTACGCAGTAAAATCAGAAAGAAACAAAATCGAACCCATTTTCTACCCAAAATAAGGAAGATTTATAGTAATCCCCTGTCATCGCGGCTTAGCAAATTATAAGCGAAATTCAGCGGTTTGTACAAAGCAATTAATCAATTATATCCGCTTTTATCCTAGAACGACCGAAGTCGCTGCTCGTGGCCACAAAAAGTTTATCGTACTGAGGACGAAGCTAGCGAGAGGAATTATTACTTGAAATACCAGAGTAACATAGAGGCCAAACAATCATTTTTTTCTGACATGATTTTTACTTTCTCGGTCCACTAACCGACGGCAAAGTATTGTGAGCGCGTTTTTTTATTTTTAAGATGAAGACGGACACATTGATTTTCAACCCCCCCCCCCCCCTCCCCCCCAAACGATTAGGACCTTTTCACATTGTTAAATTTTGGCTGGAATTTCTCATATACAAGCAACACGAATACTATTTGAATTCTGCCATACATTTTATATAAATATTAAGGTCATCTATTGGTGATTGGCACAATCCTGCCCTTAGCCGAGAAACTAAGCCTGCTGCCTGAGGAAGTTCAATGGAGAGAGTCCGCCGTCCGCTGCCCGAGGAGCCGCAGGGCGCTAATCGATTTTATAATAGTTTAAGTGCCTACCTCTTAAATTGTACAAATGCAGATATTCAACAACTTATTAAATAATTGAATCTTTATAATAAAAACATAATTGTATATGTAGTAATATAAATTGATAATTTCTAAATGTATTTCAATTTTAATTTTTGTGAATTTATTTTGTATATTATTAATACATGTTAATACTTATTAATACATATATAAATAAATATAAATTTTTACCATGTTTTTAAATAAAATAATAATGACAATTGTCATGACATTTTCTTACGAATTTTTATTAGGTAGTTAAGATATTTCTATTTCTGTTACATTAAGTATGATTTTGTTTATTTACATATATAAATATAATATTATAGATTTCTTAGGATATATAAAATAGATTGTATACCTTGGAACAGGCAGCAGCCTAGTTAGGTTAAGACTTTTGTATATTGAATGTATAGGTCGATGGGCCACGTCGGACAATGAAACGACGGCACCTTGTATGCGACGTAAGATTTATTTCTGAACAGCCGGCGCGGTTACGTAAGATACGGAGCGGGCAGCAAAGCAACGTGCGCTCCGCCGGAGGATCGATTTATCACTGGTGCCCACAGACTTATTAGGGACTAGTCAGACGATAATCCTTAGTACATCGGCCGAGGTCCTTATACTTTTTTTTAATATGGCAACATTATAAATGATAGATGACAGCTTCTTGTTTGACATCTCGTTTTTTTTTTTTTTAAATTTACCAGTACGTAAGGCAGTGCGTACGCAGGCTTCTCTCCATACCCAATTAACGTTACGAAATCCAATGTATTTTTTTAAATTATTTAATTTGAAATATTTGAGCCTTCACAAATGTTCAATAGCCACCTTCCGAGGCATAATGCGTTGAAGAAGCCACCACGTCGTCCAGACCTTCTGTTAAACTTTTTTCTTAAAAATTTCCACATCATGTTGGTGAGATCTTCAAAAAAAAAAAGGAACAATGGATTCGTCACTGTCGAATCTTCTACCAGCACACTGACCTAAAATTCAAAATTAGTAATTATTAAAAATTCACTATATTCTAAGATTTTTTTTATGATAATTTTAATACTTACAGTTTTGAGCATGTATCACCCCTCTTTTTATTGTTGCTGTTGCATATGCAAATGTTTGTTGAAGTTTATAAAAAGTCTCCTCTAACTTATTACATAATAAATCAAATTATTGTTAACAAAGTCATGATATTGCATATATCCGAAAAAACAGCTGCCTTAAAAAATAAGAAACCACGTTGATTATCACCATATAAAATAAATTAGTGGCGTTATAATGTTTATGAACATTCCATGTCCTAATTCCAATCCATTCCACACCACTGAACTCCATGTAATTCTGGTACTATGATGAATCGATGACAGATATAGACGTACAATTAAGAGTGTAGATAGGTGTAATGATGAAATCTGTAAAAATAAGTATATTATTAATTCTGAAGGACGGAAGGAAGTTATAAAAGTATTAAGTCAGCAGTTCAGACTTATTTTTCGCTAAGCGGCTAGTCACAGGTGTATTTATATATGAGTCGCGACCACGTCAATGGGTATGGTATATATGAATTATTTTAATAAATAGGAATCGCACTTATTTCTTATCTGAATAAATAGGACTAGCCGCTTAGTGAAAAATAGGTCGTAAGATGCTGAGCTTTCATAACATTAGATGGTATACTGGGTTCTTCAAATGTGTAACATTAAACTCCCGATGTCGAAAGTTGTTTAAATATAGATAATTTGGAAATAAAAAGTAATTGAGCGACAATCAGACAAATCGTGCACACCACCTCATCCACGATATGTTACTGTAAGCACTGCTGGCCGTTCATTAAAGCATTTCAAATTATATTTAACCCCTAGAGCCCCAATTGGCCGATATCGGCCACAACACGATTCAGCGTGACGGCCCCATTTTAATTTTATTTTAATTTAATTTGTTTTATTATATTATGTTTTATTATGTTGATATGTTTTATTTTAATTATGGGTACAGTGGTTCGGCAGTAATTAATGTTTTGGTGAGACAATGTCATAATTCATTTTTTTTACTAATTTTTACTAACATTTTTTGGGACATCAACTAGTCAATCGGCTGAGGGGCCGAGGCCTGAAGGGTTAATAGGTACTCGAGTTGACTTACCAGCATAGACGATTGCAGATAATCCTACTGAAATTTTGACTACAGCCTAAAATGGGATGCAGTGAAACCGCAACTTCTTTTCTGAAATTAACCGTTTTTCGATATTTATTTGGCACATATATAATTTGGAAAGCTGTTCCGAGCTCAAGCGTCGAGTTTGGTCACTATTAAAATACTGAAAGCGTTTGAAACATCGGTTGCGAAGCATTAATCTATCTATGCGGCGTAACTTGTCTGCTAACACAACCAACACAAGTTTTATATATTTTAACAGATAAAAACCACGCAAAAGGACTATAACTGTTGAATATGAGAGGATAAAAGCTCAAAATAACGGTAAGCTAAAAATAAACAACAAAAACAAACGGCGGCGATGCGTCGCACTTTGAAACATTTTAACAGCTGCGAAATTAGAGGCCGACCAAAATTACTTTAACTTTATCGGAATCAAAACAGAGATATTTAGATTTCTGCGGATGTAACTTTATGGGCAATGAAACCAATTTCATTTTGACATTTAATTTGCTTTCAGCGCTGCTATGTTACATAAAATACCAAAATTGAAGTTACATGTGTTCATGAGATCAAATGATGTTTCCTGTATGAATTTTAAAAAATAAGGGTTAAAAATTAGGTCAATCCCAATCAAATATTGTACTAATAACAGAATCTAGTCAAACTACCAGGGAAAATTTTAATGATGATTTCAGGGAAAGACCCAAGTGACATTTAAGTGCTAAATAAAAATATCGTTATAACCGAATTCCACGCTTGACGCTGGCGAAGCACTAAAATGAATAATGAATCAATATATTCCAAAGTTTTAACTTAAATATAATAATAAATATGTAAGCACCTAATTTTGTGAGTAGAGATATGTCTTGATAATGGATATTTATACATGTGACATTATAAACAGAAACCAACTAGTGACATCAAAAATAGAAAAATTAAGCAATTTTACTTGTATAAAAAAATATCAGTTTTACAAGTCATATTTTAAATCTCTAAAATTATAAGCATTGCCGTACTACAAGCGTTATATCATATATTTCATAACTTTGTATCCATGTGCACAAAATGTGCGCAAATGTAACCATAATCATTGATTTTATTTACACTATAAAATCAATGCCATAATTAACAAAACAATAGACAAAGGATGCTTTTACAATTACTAAAGTTAGTAGCTATATTTAAGTATAGTATAATATAAGAGGAGAACGTTGTGTTCAATAAATCACTGGATATTTTTTTATAAAATCAAATACCTAGAAAACGATAGCAAGATATTTTAATTGATATTGTTTTTGTTCAGTACATGATTTTTGCATAACGCCCAGTGAGAAGGCATGCACTTAATTACATTTTTAATAAATATACAGTCGAAGTAATAAAACTAACAGTTCACGCACCAATTTCGAACAGATAAGATAGTAGAACGCATACCGGTCTCACCACCATTCGTGAAATCGAACAGATTCCGGGTCGCAACGCATCGCGCATCCCAGTGGTGCCTCTTTTTGTGTAATCGTCAACTGCTCTAGACGTTTTTCGCGATCCCCCTTGGCCGCAGCTGCTCCAGCTGCCATACATCACTCCTCCCACAAAACATCGTGTTTATTCCTCTTCTATCGCTCGAATTATCGTTTATTTTTACGTAATTACTGATCTAGGCGTTCGATTAACTAGCAAAAATAGCCTAAGATTTTTTTACGGTATTTCAAAAACTTTGAAGTATTTTAATTTAGAAACTTACAAGATATAAGGGCAAGTTTAATTAACCAGCATCCTTAAAGGGGGTGAATACGTACGAGCAAATAAGCAACTTTTGATTAAAAAAAATATGAGACAATAAAAAATTTTTTTTTGTAAAATTAAAAAAAAATAAAATCTAAAAATGATATAAAAAGCGCTGAGCATGATGCGCTACCTAGAGCTCGGAAAATATCACTAATGTTGTTTATTAGTGATATTTTGCCTACTGATAGATGGCGCAGCGCGCTCAAACGTTAGTCAAACTTTTATTTAACAGTCAAGTTCTTATTCTTATATTTAACAGTCAATAACTAGTAAAATAAATGAACACAACAATGGCTGCCACCTTATAAATGTGGTAAGACAAAGCAACATTATAGACGATAAAGCAATGTTATTAGCTCGCGAAGCAGGATCCAGCCAAAAAAAAAAACGATTTATTGCAACAATACATTTTGAAAAAACATCCAATACATTTTGAAAATAACAAAACAAATTAAGGGAAGTTCTTAAATGTTGAGCGGAAATTAGAAAATATATGCCACAATAGTTTGTCTATTTGTTCATTTAGATACACTTTATTTCCCTGGTGTTGCTTAGATTTCTTTTTTCATTTACGAGTTTAGGTAGGTTTGTACCTAAAATATTGCAATAAAAAAGGATTTATAATATTATGTGTATTATTATTATAATTTAACACTAACCACTTTTAGCGAATTTTCTTGTACGTAAAATGTCATACCTAGCTACTTTTGTGCGGCAGGCTAGCAACATCTCCACAGAAAGTCATGGATTTTTAATGTCAAATCAAAATTTATGGGGATTTTGTCAAAAATCTACCTTTTTCGTCTGTGAAAATGATTGGCTTCCAAAAGCATAATTAGTAACGCGAAATATTCCGCGGATTTTAATATTTTGTACATTTTTAAATTCATATATCAACAGCATGGGCCAAAATATAAAACGCTATTGAGCGGTTTTTTTCTCAAGTAAAATTTATTACCTAGGTTATTTATTATGTAACCAATTGTATTTTTCGTTTTCGTTCCGGTTATTTGTTTTTAATAAGTACTTAATGATACTAATGCTA
This sequence comes from Micropterix aruncella, assembly GCA_944548615.1. NCBI lineage: Eukaryota > Metazoa > Arthropoda > Insecta > Lepidoptera > Micropterigidae > Micropterix > Micropterix aruncella. The sequence continues at coordinate 1,550,152 of OX155962.1, forward strand.
ACATTATTTACTAACCAAAACATTATAAAAGAATTATGTTGACCTAAATAAAAACGCTATTAAAATGACGGTTTTTGTACTTTCGATCGGCCTCTATTGGTGGAATGAAGGCCTCCATAGAACATAGAGCGACCAAAAACATGGCGAGCGACCAAAAACAAGAAATCTGGGACCAGCAAATAGGAATTCTATTGGTTGATTTTTTTGTATGAAGATTAACGGCCATGCTGGTGCCCGGTGCGCGCCGCTGCCGGGCGGCCGCTTCGCGCAGCGGACGATCCAAACAGTGTTGTCAACTTTGACTTTAATTATGATAGAATACATGATGGAATAAAACATTACTTAAACATAATTAATTTTTTTTATGTAATTTTTTTTTTAAACCAGCCACTGCTGTGGGGAAGACAAATGATGCTACGTTAGCCCCTACCTGTAGAAGACGGAGCGAACAACAAAAGCTGTGGTCTTACTCGGTAAACAAAAGAGAACTGTTACATTGACCGCAAATACACGGTCTAGATTATTTAACCTCTATAAAATAAGACAAAGGTGACAGGATGATTCTTGAGGGCGCCTTCCTGATGGTGTCGAATCCTCTCTCTCACAGGTCATCTTCCTCCATGCGTTCGTCGTCTTGCTGATCGTCGGCGGGAGCAGCCGGAGCTACTGGACGAGAGGCCTGGAATAATCCTCTGACAAGGCCTCCGAACTGGGCTGCAAGCTGAGCGTCATCCATCGGGGTGAGACCTGGCTGATATTCCGTCAAAAGGTCGTCTAACCGGGCTTTGTGTTTTGGAAGCCTGGTCCATACGGCATAGCTATTTATGGAGGCATACTCGGGGCCTCCAAAACGTCTGAGTAGCTCTTTGGCCACATATGAGAGGGATTTATACCCCGTAGAGCGTACTACACCTAAGTCAGCGCGGAAGCCGTAATACGGATTGTTGTCGATAAGAGTCAGTGCCGCGGTGGCATTTGCGAAGTCTTGTGGCAAGAGTCGTGCCACCTGGAGCCACGAGAAGTCCGGCGCTATCTCGGTTGCGGTTTTGATGACCTCCACCGCCGTTAGACGAGATCCTGCTATTTGCTGGAGTACAATCCTCACTCTTAACGAGAGTCCGGCAAAGTCCGTCGCCCACGTTTCAAAGATGATTCTCGCGTTGGTCTCGTTTACGAGATGTCCTAGTTTTGTGAAGATATGGGATACGCCGTCCGGCGACAATTTAGGATCACGACATCCTTCACTTTGGAAGGCATCATTCAAGGATGAACACTTCGCGTCGGTGATAGCGCCCCGTTTTCCGAATGCGACAATCGTCGATATGTACAAACGCTGGGAAATCGTCTTTAGGGCAGGGGTCCCCAAGCGGATCATCCAAAGGAGGAGGGCAGCGCATGCAGCTGGTGTGATTCTCTGCAATACGGCATCCGGAAGATCTTCGAAGTCGACGAGGTGGTCGGGCAGAATTCCAATATAATCGCGAAGAGGTCCCTGTTCGTTAAGGCTGGCGGTGTACAGGTCCTCGTCAATGTTGTACCAGCCCGTCTGCTGCCATTCAACCCTCATAAGAGCCAGTACTTGGGCCTGGAATCTCTCTCTTGCTTCATTCTGCGGCAGCTTGTTGCCTTCGGTGTTTGGGGCTAGTATATTGGCTACAGCCACCGTTATAGCCACATTATTTCGAGCACCTGATCCGAGAAGGATGGCTTCCCCCCTTGAAGCCAGATATAAGAAGGGATGTAAGTCTGGCTCGTTCCGCTGGTTGTTTACCGGTCCCAGCCCTAAATTGTCTCCGATCAAATGAGACAAGACATCAGTCGTCACAAAGGCTCTGGTTATCTGCGCACGGTTGTCGTTAGGGTTACGCCAGCCTCTCTGAGGCGCGATCTGTTGCAAGACGGGACCGCCTCCTCCGCCTCCCCCTCCCCCTCCTCGTCCTCCTCTTGCTCCTCTCCCTGCCGCGCCTCCGCCCCGTGCTCCACCTCCTCCTGCTCCACCTCCCCCTCTTCCCGGCAGCGGGGCTAACACGGGTGCAGGCCCTGCGACCGCCTCTGCTCTGTCCTGTGCCTGGGCCTCACGTTCTCGTCTCTCCATCCTGACGGCTATATCCTGGATGGCCTGAACTGATTCTAATGCTTGAGTTATGAGCGGAGACCTTGCGGATGTGCTGGGTCCAGCTGTTGCTTCTGGCTGTTCTCGAGGGAGGTCGGCGGCCCGAACCGGTGTTGTATGTTCAGATGCCGTAGACTGCCGTGATCACGTCGGGGTCACCACTTATAGGTCGATGGGCCACGTCGGACAATGAAACAACGGCACCTTGTATGCGACGTAAGATTTATTTCTGAACAGCCGGCGCGGTTACGTAAGATACGGAGCGGGCAGCAAAGCAACGTGCGCTCCGCCGGAGGATCGATTTATCACTGGTGCCCGGTGCGCGCCGCTGCCGGGCGGCCGCTTCGCGCAGCTGCGGACGATCCAAACAGTGTTGTCAACTTTGACTTTAATTATGATAGAATACATGATGGAATAAAACATTACTTAAACATAAAGCGTCGAGTTTGATGCCACAAATGTACTCATAATTTGAACGCAATAAATAAATAATTTGAAATTTGAATAAAATTAATATTCAGAAGAAATCAGTCCTTGGCTACCTGCGAGATAGTCTTGGGGTGACCAAGCAGTTTTTTTCTTGAAGTCATCCTGCCGCTACTTTGTCCGGACACCAGTGGCCAGATAGGTCACACTGATAGTTTCCGGGACTGGATACACATAAAGTTTTAAAAAAATATTATAATGAAACATACAAGTAGTTTCAAAACGCTAGCGCTGGATTCAAATCGGTTTGTAAATGGCGGCTCTCTACTTCAGAACCTTAGATTTTCTAATATAAGTTGAATTTACATATGAAATTATAGTAGGTACTAATATCAAGCGTTTGATAAATGTAGTGAACAGTATGTTCAAGATAAGAATTAACTTCCAAGAGTGCATCTAGAAACAAACACTTGGAGATGTCAATTACAACGGGCGAACCCGTCACCCCAGAAAGTTTTAACGATCTTGATCGATCTGTCTCCCGTGAGGTGAGCGTAAAAGACTTATGGAATAATCAGTCCACTGTCTAGTAACGCCACTCGCCCATAAGAAGCCAACGCCTTACCGGAAATGTGCACCCAGCCGGCAGAACTGCGCCATTACTAGGTATAATATGGATATTATGTATCATTTATATTATTATGTGTTTCATATATCATGTATATATTCTATGCTTTCATGTATATATTATGTCGTTTCCTTTGTAGTCAATGAAAAATAAAACAAATTTTCTACCACAAACAAACATTATTACATACTACCTGCTGGTTGGCTGAAGGATATTGCCGCGTATATCAATATGCCCGCTTTTGTACCCGTTGTGGTCAATAAAGAGTTTTTATTTTTATTATTATTACTACCAGTTTGGGCCAGATTTCTCAGGCCTCCCGACTGGCTACGGGCTTGAGGTCGCTTTCGCGGTCGTTTCCCTTATGCTAGCGGTGATTGGAAACCAAACTCGCTGCAATACTTGCGTATTATGCCTGTTTCCATTCTAAAATGACTTATGGTATACTAATATGGGGGAATGGTACAGACAGTTCTAGGGTTTTCATTTCACAGAAATGTGCACTGGGAGCAATTGCAGGAGTATCCCGTGACACTCTGCGAATCATACTTTATTAACCCTTGGAGTAAATGGGTATTTTCATGGATGCATCTGTCTCTTTTGCAGGATTTTCGGCGACATCGACCTTAAAGTACTATAACTACGAAACTACTACACCAATCATAAAAAGAACAACTGCACAATGATTGCATTGAAATTTCGAATATAGAATATTGAAATATCATTTTGTAAAACAATTAGATAATTATGAATAAATATGAGAACGTCAAAGAAGTGAAAAAAACGCGGAACCAGATCTGGTCGTATCATACTCAACGGATAATTGTTTCAGAACCAGATTTGGTCGTATCATACTCAACGGGGTACAAAATAATGACCTTTACGTCTAAATATGTTTTAAAATGTCTACTATATGCTAAATCTAATATTAACGAACAAGGGGTACACGGGAATATGCACTCCCACAATACACGCAGACGTGATAATGTTATCCTGCCTAAAGTACGCCTTACGCAGACACAAAAGTCCTTTGGATATTTGAGCTATAAGCTCTTTAAACAGCTACCATTCTCCACAAGAAAGATGGAAACAAAGGCTGTTAAAAGATTTAATAAACAAACGCTGCAATCCACACATGCTTTCTATAAGCTGGGTGATTTTTTTGAGCATGCCAATTCTTTCAAATGGGAATTTCAGGTACCTCAATTTAGTTTTTACTGTTGAATAATAATATTAATAATATTATATTTAATATGTGGATTACAACTGTTAACGTAACATACCTGACCATATTATTATACATACTTTGTTTTTTTTTCCAATTCTGTTTTGATACTTTCTATTGTTGTGATTATTTTTTTTATAGAGTGCCTAAGATGACTACCTCGAATGTGAGGCTACCAATTCTGGTTGCCTACGGCAAAATGTATACAAAATGTATATAAATTTATATAAATGTAAATATAAATGTAAATGTGCGCCGCTCTATAGTAATCCGCTCTATAGTAATGCTATAGCTCTATAATAAACCCCGCTCTATGTAAATGTAAATGTAAATATAAATTTATATACATTTTGCCGTAGGCAACCCGAGCTAATCGCTATTCATTTGAGGGGTTAAGGCGTCAGACCTTCCGTGCAAAATATGATATTTGACTTCGGCCGGCCAGGGGTGTGTGGGTACTGCGGGCCGCGGGGGGTTCGCGCAAACTCGGGGTAGATTTTGACATAAAAGATGCTCTACTAAATAAATGTATTTATGTATTTACTCATCTTTGGTTATTTTATACGGGTTTTTTTTCAGAATTTATAAATGGATATTAGATTTTAAGCTCTTTAGAGCTCATATGAACAAATTAGCCAGAGCTAAACAACTCAACAATTAATCTAATTCTAGTTCCTGTCGGGATTAGAATATGACTGGTAGCTGAGACTGTTATCCCAGGGTAATATTTTCGTGGTAATTATATCTATAATTTTATTTATTTATTTATTTATTTATTTTCGGGAAACATACAGCGCTTCATTAATTATTACTAATTATTCTAAAACAGAGTTTCGCTGGCCGATTAATTGTTTCCGACATTATTTTCTTCTACGGTAAATCAAAAATTGCATTGCACTAAATGAAATTAAATTAAATTGCCATTGAACTATTGTAAGGATAGGAAAGGAGAGGGATGGGATATATGTAGGATAAGATATAGATTATAAATAGGATAGAAAACGAATTTACCGCGTGAAATTTGTAGGACCCGACGTTTCGGTGACGTTGCAGCCGCCGTTGTCTAGGGTAGACTGAACGGCGGCTGCAACGTCACCGAAACGTCGGGTCCTACAAATTTCACGCGGTAAATTCGTTTTCTATCCTATTTATAATGTCAAACAACCGCGATAGTCTTCGATTTTATAAGATATAGATATTCAAATTATATTCACTGTGTAATCAATTCCTAGACGCCTAGTGAGCTAAGGACAGCTTCGCTGAATTTAGGTTGATTCAGGTAAAAAATGTCGATATCTTTGAATCGTCTATTATATGTAGTCATCAAGCGGTGCATAACAGAGTTTTGGGCGTAACTAGTGCTCACACGAGGGATTTCGAACGTACGAGGAGAGCGAACCCTTCGTGGCCGAACCAACAACGACAGTTTCTTTACCATATGATCTTTTACTATGACGTAAGTAAAAGATCAGAACAAAATGTTTTATATTTATTTATTAGGAAAACCAAAAAATATACTCATGAGTCACAAATATCAAACAGGGCCCATTAGCTCCCATTGCGGACCATGGCATCTTTTGCCCCGCTCTGACCTCAGGATCAGGTAGCCAAATGGTCATTCCAACATCCACCCCCGCTACTTTCCTAATGGCTTACTAACTATATATCATTCCCCGACTCTTCCAATTACTAGCCGAAGCGCAACAGTCGATTGGGTGACAGTCGGCTAGAAGTCGACTGACGTCGCAGGGTGCGCACACCGCCCAGTAGCGCCCAAGTTTCAATAACCAGGGAAATCTGACCCACCAGCATGACAGCCTAGGACAAAGAGTCCTTTCCGGGGTAGAACCCCATTGAGGAGGCTACTGGATGGCTGTGCCGTAAGTCGAGCCGACCCCGAAAACGGGATATTGGACATTAGAGGAAAAATTGCACGAGAACCATTAGCTACCAAGCTAATGGTATTCGTGCAGTTTTGCTACCAATGGACCAACGCCAGGGCAAGCAGAAATCGTTATTTTGATGATCTTTTCTCTTGCGGGTGTTCCCATAATAATTATTATCAAGGCCAGTATATCTATCCCCTCGACTCGCAATGGCAGATGTTAAAGCTACCGGTAATAGTATGATCTACATTATGTTAAAAATATGTTTTTTTCTACGCTATTCGCTAACTTCGCCTTAGGAAAGAAGCTATAAACACTTATATAAAACTATCGTTTCAATGTTTGAACAGTCATAGCCCTCGATTTCGGTCAGATAATGGAAAGAGTGGCCTATCAGCATCTCAATGTTTTTTAAAAATTTTACGTCCTCCAACTACTCGTATTTCATAGTGGTAGGGAATAGATCATAGAATTTTATGCTAAGCTATAAATAGATTTTCTGTACTTTTGTCAGTCTTTTTCGGGGTACGCGTAAAACGGAACAACCTCGTGTATGGTGAGAGTAAATCATTATCATTATCGTTTTTTGAAATTCAGCATATGGACGCAAGGTGTTTGTTTACATTGAATAAACCTTTTAATTCTGAAACCGACTTCCCAATGCGCCTTAACGTTATAATAATCACAAATAATTAATTAAAAATCAAACCTGGAATGAGGTTAGCGATAAGTGTGAAAGGTAGGCAGAGGACGTTCACGAGGAGGTCAGCGCAGGCGAGGTTCACGATGAAGAGGTTGGTGACCGAGCGCATTCGTGGCGACCTCGCCACGACAGCCACCACGAAACCGTTGCCAACCACTCCGAGAACGAAAACCACACTGTAAGCAAAACTGGAAAGAATAAAAAAAATATTATTTATTTTGTATATTTATTTTAAGCAATTCACAATAATGTTACAATCTTAAACATCAAATAAGCTATGATGTAACTAAATTACTTAATCCACAGCAAGAAATTAAATTCAATTGGTACAATATACAGGGCGAGTTTTAATTAACTGGCATCCTTAAAGCCAATGAATCAGTACGAGCAACTAAGCAACTTTTGAAAATAATTTTGTGGGAAAATTAAAAAAAATAAATGTTTTTTATTTTTAAATTTGAACAATTTAACTCTTGAATAAAAGTTTGACAAGCTCTAGTGATAGGCACTGTACAGGGTGAGTTTTAATTAACCGGTATCCTTAACCCTTCAAGCCCCGCGACTTCTATATCAAAGTCAACTGAAAGCGTCCAGGAAAAGTGATTTGATTGGGTTTTTCGTATCATTCCGTATTCAGTGGTATTTTATTTAAATGCACGATTATATTTATATCATAGTGCATTTAAATAAAATACAACTGCATACGAAATGACACGAAAAACCCAATCAAATCACTTTTCCTGGACGCGTTCAGCTGACTTCGATATCGGAGTCGCGGGGCTTGAAGGTTTAAGGAAGGTGAATCAATACGAGCAAATAAGCAACTTTCGAAAAAAAACAGTTTTTTGTAAATTTAACAATATAATTCTTCAATTAAGGTTGGACAAGCTTTAAACGCGCTGCGTCATCTAGCGGTAGGTAAAATATAGCGAATAAACAATAAGTGCTACATTTAACCTACCGCTAGATGGCGCAGTACGCGCTACGCTTTTCAACGTTTAAAAAAAACATTTTTTTTAATTTGAAGGTTTTTTTTTTGGAAGAAAAAATATATTTTTTTTTATTTTGCCACATTTTTTAATCAAAAATTGCTTATTTGCCCGACACATCAAGGATGCCCGTTAATTAAAAGTCATCCGTATATGGGCTACTAAAATATTTATCCACTTTCCAAGTATAATCAAAGTAAAAAAATTTATGCGATTCTGAAAGCCAGACAGATTGCAAAAGTGTTTATGATCATTGGAGGAATACTTTCTATGTAAAAAACAGTAATTTAATTTGTTAAATATTTTATTTTCTGAAAACACCGTTAATATTATATTATTTTATAAGAATTTCATTTAGGATAATTTATAATAACAATGAAAATTTTAAGATATACAAAGGTAAGTGTGATGATTTAAAGGAAAAGATTTTACTTTAATAATTTTACTATACGACCCGACAAACTTTGTCCTGTCCAAATTTCAATAAATTTGTTTGTGATCGTTTTGTGAATTTGTGAAAAGTTATTGTAATATATAAACAAAGTGTAATACCAGGTTTTTCCTGGCAATAAGACCCCCCCCACCCCACGTCAAACCCCTCCACCCCCCTCTCCAGACTCCCTCCAACCATCCCCCCTTCTAAACTCCCCCCCCCCAAACTCAACCCCCCACAAACTTCACCCCCCCATCACCCCCGAGTGTGTATTCCCAATGCGTGTCATTCTCTAGCAATGGCAAAAGTTGACAGGCTTCTCTATACATATGTATGTGCTACACAATTCACCATTATCAGTAAGTAGATGTAGAAACTATGTTGAGGCACAAACTTTGAATAATAGTAATCGCAAATAGAAACACTCGTGGTTGCATAGATGGAGTTTAAAAAAACGACCTAATACATCGGTGAAATACATAGGATACATAAAGATAACGTGTTTTTTTACAGCTGATTCCAATGATATCATGGAATTTCGGCCTACAGCAGCGTTTGGGCGAAGTAATCGTTCTGCCACATTTCAAAATATGGATCAATACCAAAATAGATAAATTAGAATATAAATAAAATAACTACATTTACTGGAAAATAAATATTGAAAGCCTAAAAGGCAGTTTGTGCGACATTGAATTATGCTAAAACTCAGTGTTACTACGAGATAATCACAATACAATAAATTGAAATTGAAATGGGACAGATCGCAAAGCAAAACAAAAGTGGAGAAGTGGAATTTTAATTTTAATAATTCAGGCTGGAATGCGTTTTTCGGATTTTTCTCAAGATCATATTTTTTTTTGCAATTGAAAACATACAATTTAATTATTTTCATCCCGAGAGCATAGCGATCAAAACAAAAAAAGAATCAATCTGATAGGTCATTCCTATTCAAAAAAGAATTACAGATATCTATCCTTCGAATCGTGAGTACAAAAGAAGAACTTTCAGTTTTACCTGAATGGTCCAGTTTTCAGGGCACTTTTTCAATATTCCTTTCCGTTAGAACCTTATTTGGACTATTACGAACATTAAAAAATAGCCAAATCGGTTCAGCCGTTCAATCTAATATGCGGTTACCAATTAACAGCATTTCATTTTTACTTATATACTAGCTGACCCGTGCCCACTTCGTTGGGCGGCAAAACTTTTTACCTGGGATGAAATTATGAGTGTGGTTCGGTTAGTACTGAGTGCTATGATTTATTTCCTGACTGCCAAAAGAAGGGTTATATTTTTACTGCATATGTATGTATGTATTTGCATGCCAATTTGACTATAATACCGTTATTTGTGAGTCTCTTCTTGTGAGTGTCTTATTTGTGAGCGTATTATCTCTTTAACTATTTATGGAGTAAAAGGGAAATTATATGCAGTAAAAGGAAAAAGTGTTTTGTTTTAAACACTTGGACGATAAATTTACTTATTTTGATAAGAATTCATAATTGTTGATAATATGACCAATAAACATGACCTAACTATATAAATTATTTTTTTAATATAAAATACTACCTTTTGTGAGTTAAGCATAAAAGTTAGACATATGCTGTCGCTGACTTTTTTATAGGCATTATCAAGCTCTACAATTTTTTTCTAGAAATTAATCATATATCTCTCATCGTTAAGGCAGCGTTAGTTAGAAACGTTTTTGTTCGACCGCTTATTCTCCGACTTACTTTGCAAATCCGACTACCACGAAAAAGTCTTTTCTTTTTTCGGATTAATATATAGCCTATGACACTCACAAAAACGTGACTTTCTATTGGTAAAAGAATTTCCAAAATCGGTTCAGTAGATTCAGAGAATACTTCCTACAACGTCACAAACTTTACCTCTTTATAATATTAGTATAGATAATATTTAATGGAAATTACGCATTTTAAGTTATATATTTACATTTTTTATTTTATATGTCGATTTTGATTTTGTTTTTTTTGGTGATTTTATTTCATTTTTCTCTTATAAGTTCAGTACCGATTTAATCCTGACTGTTTTAGTAATTCAATTTTATAGAATTCTATGAAACAATATGTTATTTACGGCTATGTATGTTTCATTATAAATAAAATAATACCAAAAATATATTTTTTTTATTTTTTTTATTTTATGTATATGTTTAAAGCCTAAAAGTGCTAATCTGATAAGGTCCATTTTTATTAATATAGAAAATTGGTATCATCGGATAGAGAAAAATAAAATGCTATAATTTTAAAACATACTAAATCTGCTAACTCCATCGCTTTAAATTTTCGCGCGTAAAAATTTACATCTTCGTGGTTGAGACAAATAATAAGAAACAAATGGTTATAGAGTGAAAATGTTTTTTTCTGGTCTATCAAAATAAAAATACAGTATGCTGGTGGACCGGTTTCTCCCGACGGGATTGCATCCCGGCGCCACTGGACGGTTCGCGCAACGGTCGGCAAAGCCAATCCGTCGTGCATTCTGACTAATTGCTGAAGGGGTCTGGAGACTATGGAAATATACTGTTTCCTAGCAGCGGGGGTGGATATTAACCTGTTGTCATGCCACTCTTGAAATGACCTTGGGCCACTCGATCCCGTGTGGAACTACGGGCAAAGAACGCCCAGGTCCGCGATAAATTCAAACTGAATTACTGCTGTAATACAATAGGTAGAAGTCGTCTAAGCGACTTTGGACCTGTAACCAGTCGGGAGGACGAAGGTATCCTGAAGGTTAATTCCAGACGAAGATATACTGCCAATACTGGTAGTTAGGGGGTGAGGCTGCCCGCTGTCTACCTTTTTCCGGTGCCCCGCCGTAAGGCGTCGGTCTCTAACGGGTTGCTGGTGTACTAGACAGTAGATTATCTTGTCCCCAAGTCTTCTACGCTCATCCCGCGGCTAAAAGAACGATCTATATCGTTATACCAGCCTGGGGTGACGGCTTCGCCCGTTGTAGTCGACACCGCCCTACTGGTCGATTAATTGTCTTTTATTGTAGTGTCTTACAGTATTTTCTTACATCATAAATAATCATAATTAAATTATAAATTACTATTCAATTTAGTTTTAAACGATGACCGATGAACAATGATATGAATTTTCGGGGCAGGAGCACTAGAGTGTTAATAAAGCAACGTGCGACGCGGTCTCGAATTTGTCCCAAAGCGGCGACGCCCCCATCGTGGAACATTCCGGCCAATTTGGCTAAGTTCACACTCGAGATGAATCAGCAGCGCAAAATCTCAAATGGAAATCCCTTATAACTTAAGTAATGGAAAAGTGACAGATGCTTTTTTTCGCCACCCCGTACTAACTGTCAATCGCGGTGAAAGCCCTGCGTGTTTCGCTGATTGTACCGAAAGGGGGAGAAAAAAAAAACGGAATGAATAAGACAGAAAAGGATAATCGATTGGGGAGGAAAGCGCAATAATGGCGAGCGAAAAGCTATTTGTGCTGGGCGATAGATGTAGTTGATGGACTATACTTCGTAAATACTTCATAAATGGGGTTTTTGATATGTTGTTGATGTAATGAGTTTCATTATTTCAATGCCGCTCTGTTTATTAAAGTATGTAATATGCTAAGGTCAGCTGTCCAACATGGCGTGCCCAGTGACCGTACATCATAATATACTATATTTTATCGATCTTCACTGCAAATAATATATTTTGAATAAATAATTGGCATTGGGGTTTTCGTGTAATCAACCAAATTTAAGAAGATTCCGAACTTCTAAACATCGAAAGGGCTCATATCTGAGAGACGTTGGAGTAGTCATAAATATTGCAGATAAATAGATCTTTCCAATGGTAAACACGTTGTTGTTATTGGAGAGGTAGGCCCAGCGCCCATAAATTTTTGCCCATTGTACTTTGCAATAAAATTACTGTTACAAGGTTTATATGAATATAAATATGGATTAAATATGAGACAATCTAACGAACCACTATTTCGCTAACTAAATATTTTCATCGTTTATTTCATACTTATTTACGAAAGCTTGTGCGAATTTCAGAAAATAATGAAAAGCACCAAATTCAGTCCCCCACAAGGCACAAAGCAACGTATGGCCATAAATTTACACTCATAAATTCAAAATTTCAAAGGATAACACTATATAGAAGTGAAACAGAAATGTTTTACCTTTAAATTTAAATGTTTATTAATAGTAACCGGTTATACCTTAACCGGTTACTATAAAAAGATACAATCATACAAGCAAAATTTAAAAAAAACAAATCAAAGAATATTTATTACAAAAGTGTAAATATGAGTTTTAAGTAACACAGACTTTTAAATAACTATATTTATTTTTTTACTCCTATGAGACTGTCAATTCTATATTAAGGGTTATATTTCGAGATAAAGAATAAAGAGTTATAATCTGGACTGAGCCTCTCAGGAAGTCCATCCGAGACTTTCAGGAAAATGATATTATTGATGCCGATGTTTGACTGTCAACTAAATATGATGTTTGACTTTTATGAAATTTATTAAGATTGATATTTTATTTTACTTTTTCAACGCTATTGTGTTAGGTATTAATTTGACATTTTATATTTAATTTTTTAAAAACTAATAATTGTAATTTTATTCAAATTCTACGTTTATTGCATTCGGTCGACATAATTGAAATGCAAATCCGTTAGTTTTATCCCAATGGAAAATGGTGACCCAGCCGGGAAACGAACCCGGAATCGAAACCTTACAATATAAGATCAGGCAACCTAACCACTACCACACCAGGTATTCAACTGGTTTTATAATCTTCCTCACTGATTTCATATTTCGAGTTTAATATTTCATATTTTTTACGAGTTTCTATTCGACCACTACGTACATTCTTTTCATAGTGGTTGCGCGCAAAGTATCCTTTGCATCAGCATTTGATTAATGTATGTGAATGTTCGCCTTCACTGACAAATGTTGATTCCGAAGAAGAAGAAGAACGACTTGAACGCTGCCAGTACTGCGTTTGCTCAAAAATGCCTACCGCCTGATAGTTTTTATAATTATCCGCCGCGCTGTCAGAACGACAGCATATATATTTTTCAGAGGCTTTTGCATACTCTCGCGACTCTGTACCGCTTTTATTTATCGCCTTCCTAAACTGCCCCGCAAAAGCAGAATAAAAGTCCGCTAAAAAACTAATCCGCGTCGAGTGGGTCGTGTGTGAGACATTTTCGAAGATACTTGCATGAGAAATCCACCAGCAGGCACCTCGAGGGTCCGTAGCAGTGCTGGGACTTCCAGATAGGGGAGGATCATCATCACAGGTCAGTCAGTGTTTTACAGACATATATCTGATTACGTGTTAAGAGGGTGCTGCACGAAATTTCTCAAATTAGGGTCTAGCGTTTTAGTTATTCCGCTAAAACTACGCTAATAAAAGCAGTGACAAAAAACACTCGTTTTTATCAATAAGTCATTTATAAGGTGAGCTAATAAATTTGGCAATAGTTTGCGTAGTTTTTTTATAAAAACACCCGAGAAAATATACAAAAATGGGCGCGGGGTTTTAGACCTCACTGGGAAAATAATAACTAATTTGAATTACAAATTATTATAAAAGAAAGTTAAATGACATATCTTCATTATAAGCTATTTAAATTTCAATGATTGTAATAGGATTTTATACAATAAATCCCAGAAAATCAGGTATCAGATTCTCCATACATTTTTTGTATGGGCTGGCCGCGTTAATAAATACACAGGCGCGCTATGAAATAGATTCACTTCCCTGCTGCTATTGGAAGCGGGAGCACGTCATTTTCGGTTAGCTCTTATCAGTTCCCGCGCACGTAATATTTTATTCTTCTACACCGCAGTGCCGCGTCGTCACGCATGGTCACGAGAAAGCAAACAGCAGTAAGTATTTTATTTTTTATATTTGTTTTTTATTAATGGATGTTTATGCCATCTTTGTTATAACTTATTATAATACTCTACATGTATTTTAGTTAATCCCCGAAGCGTAAGAAAACATATTTCGTTTTTTGAGAAACGCCATAGAATCAGCGTGAAATTTCAGTCTGAAGACATGAGAAAGCGATGTTGTTTTCAGTATTGAGATGTCAACCACAACGGGCGAACCCGTCACTGCAGGACGTTTTAACGATTCGTCGTTCTATCGACCGTGCAGTGAGCGTAGAAGACTTTGGACATAACAAATCCGACGTCTAGCTACGCCACAACCCGTTAGAGACCAACGCCTTACCGCGAGTAGCCAGGTATGTTAACCAGGTCACTGCACGGTCGATAGAACGATGAATCGTTAAAACGTCCTGCGGTGACGGGTTCGCCCGTTGTGGTTGACATCTCAATATGTTGTTTTCAGTCCGAGATATAAGAAAATGAGATAGTTTTAAACCCCAAGATTCGATCGATACGATGCTCATTATATAAAAAATAGATCGACTCCAATAAGCGTAAAACAATTGAAAATATTTTCTGAAGGGACCACTATTCGAAACTTGTAATCTCGAATAGTTTAGTTAATTTGCGTGAAAAACCTAAAATTCAATAAAAAAATACTGAAAGACGCATAAACCATTTACAGGTAGAATATTGATTTTGAATATTGATTTTGAAAAGCAGTTTCGCCATCAGGAGTGAGCAACGAAGGACATTTCGGCATGCAGATGTAACATTTTCGTAAGTTGAAAATAAGTGGTTGGCTGTAAGATATTTAGCTTACAAAGAGCATTGATAGGATATGCACTGATTTAAGGTTGCGACACAAATTTTAAAATCAAATAGTCTTTGAAAATATTCAAAACTATAGAATACTTATAAATATTTTGAAACTATAGAAAAATAAAATAATTTAAAAATCATTTTAAAATCAAATAGTCTTTGAAAATATTCAAAACTATAGAATACTTAGAAATATTTTGAAACCATAGAAAATTAAAAAAAAATGAAAATCATTTTAAAATCTAATAGTTTTTGAAAATATTCAAAACTATAGAATACTTTGAAATATTTTGAAACCATAGAAAAATAAAATAATTTGAAAATCATTTTAAAGTCAAATAGTCTTTGAAAATATTCAAAACTACAGAATACTTAGAAATATTTTAAAACCATAGAAAAATAAAATCCTTTGAAAAACATTTTAAAATCAAATAGGCTTCGAAAATGTTCAATATCATAGATATTTAATAGTATAGAGAGAGTTTAAAAAAAAATGAAACTCGAGTTTTTTTATTTTTCTTTTTTTAACTTCATCTCATACATTGTTCACCTTGATCGATCAGCAGAAAATTTTCATCTCATCATTGCGTCACATCACAAAAATAACAATTTTCAATCACATTAATTTTCAATCGCTACGTTACATTATTTAAAATATTAAATTTAAAATTATCGCAGAGTTCGGAAGACCACCACGGGGCCGCGAAACCACCGCGGGGTTTCTTCCGCCCTACTACGGCATCACAGGAAGACTCGATGGCCGCATTAAGTGCGACACACAAGTCCTCTGCGGTACTACTAGAAGGCGATGGAAAGGCCTCAAGATTCTCGCAGAGGACTTCACCAAACCGGTCCCAGTTAATGTCGCCGGTTCGGTATCGCCACTCGGATTGTGGCGTGGGGGGAACGCGACGGCCGATGCCAAATGTCACCAGTCTGCGGTCCGAAGAAGAAAGGTGCTCGTGAACTTTCCAATTGTTCATCCAACGGGCGAATCCCGGGGAGCAAATAGCGAAATCCACTAAACTCCTCTTCGAGACTGTTTAAAAGTGGCATTCAATAATTTATTTCTTTATTAATTTTAATTACATATTTGAAGTTGTTCAAAAATATATAATCACATTAAGCCGCGAAATCTATCTGTACCTTCTTTCCATCGGAAGTAGTTTATTTATAAAGGTAACTGCTTTTTGAAATAATTAAAGTTTTGGTGTAGCTATTTATACCTATAATAATTACTGTTTTTTTATCCTTCTCGACATACATTTTATCCTCGTACTGATGAGAATAACAATGTTATAATAGTTTTAAGCATTATCCATTTTTATTTCTTAACTCAGAATCATAAAGTATCTGCTATCCTGATAGTGCAAGCGGTTCGTCTCATATTTTGAAAGAATACTGTAAATTGTGATAAAAGCAAATCCTTTTGCACACGTGTGTTCATTAGACCAAAATAGTTGATTTGACCTGCGCCGCTCCAACAATTTGGTCCAGCGGACTCGAAATGGCGGCAATTTTCCAAGATGGCCGCTAATAAACCAAAATGATTACTCTCGTGCTGATTTTAAAGACCCATGGGTCTTTTTCGGTTATTTTGGCGTCGTACATTTCAAATATGATGCTGAAAATATAAACATAAATAAATATAAATAAATAATTCCTTACAAACAAGGTAGAATGTGTACAATCATTTATATATAGTGTAGTATAGTGTAGAATAAAACGGCCACGGTACATTTATTTTGACCAGTTCTGATGATGACACCGAGTACAAAAGTTTAAGTTTTCTGGCCAAAAGTACAAATATGTTCAAATCGGTTCAAAATACGTTCAAAGGTTGTTCAAAACACATGTAGTCGTCATATTTGAGCCAGCGACTACAAATTCAAAGTCAAAGACCCATTCACATATTCTATATTATATAGTTCAAATTTTCCATGTTTTCTGGGTAGCAAATTTCAGAAATTACTTACAGCATACACAAAATTATTCTCTCGTTTGACTTTTTTGACAGTTTTGACTTTAGATTCGTCTTTTCCAGTGTGCAAATACTCGAAGAAGACGCGTATAACATAACGGTAACGTGGAAGTAAATACTCGTTAAAAATGTTTATAATCCTGTTCAAAATTAACTAACGTTATTTTTATTGCCATATTTGAAATATACGACCCCAAAATAGCCGAAAAGGCCCATGGGTCATTAAAATCAGCATGAGAAAAATCATTTTGGTTTATTAGCGACCATCTTGAAAAACGGCCGCTATTTTGAGTCCGCTGGGCCAAATATGTCGGAACGGCTGGTCAAATCGACCATTTTGGTCTAATAAATACGTGTGCAAAAGGATTTGCTTTTATCACAATTTTCAGTTTTTGTTATTTGCAATTTGCTATGAGCAATAAAATTATAAAATGCGGGTTACATCGCTTTGGCGGGTGACCGTCTGTTCAGCGTTATCAATGTATGCGATTAAGTCACACCTGCGTGGCCGCCGCCGGCAAGCGTAAATTACCTACATTTGTGTAGCGGCATAGGCTCGGAGCCCTCTTAATGTCTGAGGGATTTGCGCGAATCGATTTCGTCTCATTTTTTAAAGTACCCACATAGTAGAATCTATTTATTTAATTTAGTATAATTTAGTATAATTTATTCACGGTTATGATATCCGCCGTTGTTCAACTATTTACACGTTGAACAACCACATAGTTACTCTCATATTTGATTACGTTTGATATGGTATTTTACTAATTCGACGGTATTACCTTAGCTGTTATTTATATATCTGTCATGAATTATGTACTGTAATTAAAATAATATTTTTTAATACAGCTTTTAATTTAATCACCGATTTCTAATTATTGACATATGTAACCACTTTTACATGTTATTCTTTATTGCTACTGGTAACTGTAATTCTATTGAAATTCGTAATCGACTAATTTGGGTTTTAAATTCTATTTCATAATTCTTGTTACTTGCTATTGTATATAACAACATTAATAATAAAAAAAATATTTTTTTCAAAATAAAATAAGCGAGCTTATTGCCTTGCGGCAATGTCTATCAGCTAACCTATAGCTTAAGTTTTTAATATAATTTGTTACGTTGGCTACACAAAAGAATAATAAAAATTTAAGTGATTAAAAATAAGAAACATACAGAAAACGAGAAAGAAAAAGATAATAAAAAAAGGAAACAAATTACTAAAATTAAATACAGACGCAGAGAAAAGGAAGGAGAGGAAGGAAGAAAAAGAAAGCGAAAAGGAGGGGGGAAGAGGATGGTTGGTTAGTTTATGGTTTTAGGATTATATGCTCCTTGAGCCTGACCTTGAACGGGGAGATGCTGGGGGCGGTTCTAGCATTGTTTGGTAGAGCATTCCAGAATCGTGCAGCTTCCATGGAGTAGGAGTATGAAAAAAAGTCGCTGCTATGACCAGGGATGGATAACAGGTTATTGCCCTCTGATCTCAGGGGACGGCCGTGCGCCGATAGCGCGGTGAACCTATCGGTATGATAAAGCGGCACGCCATTCACGAAGATTCTATATAAGAGGCAGAGAGTTCTAACCTGTCTCGTCTCCCTGGTGGTAAACCACTGCAGTCTGCTTCGATATTCCGTGGTGTGGTCATATTTTCTGAGTCCAAAAATGAAGCGGATACAGACGTTCTGTAGCCTTTCCACCTTGGTGGCCAGCTCTTCTGTGAGATCGAAGTATATAAGCTTTCTTCAGATCAGATATATAAGCCTTCTTCTTCATTCTCTCCTATTCCCACCATTTGGGGTCAGGTCTCCTCACTTTTCTGCGCCAGGTCAAACGATCTTGGGTTGCCAATTCAGAAAATTGGTGTTTCTTGAGGTCTCTTTCGGTGTTGAAGCACTAAGTCAGTGGCGAGCGGCCTCTTCCTTTCTTTTGCTCAGGTAGTTTCATATCAATTTGTACCACATGATCGTCGCTTTGTCTTTTGACTTGCACATACTAGCGTAGGCGGTTTTTGGTAATCGTATCTGCGAGTGCTGCAAACTTTAAGCTACCACGTATGTGTTCATTACGGATTCTTTCAAGCCTAGTTTCACCTCCCGCCCGAATGAGCATCTACACCCGAAGAGACTTAATTTCTACACCCGAAGAGAGTTAATTTCTACATCCGAAGAGAGTATTTTGAAATAAATAAACTTGATAAAGTATTCAGGAGAATACTAAAATACGTTGGGTTTATTAAACCGCACTTCTAAAAGACGAAAATATTTAAGACCATTGTACATTTGTCTTTTTTCGTATTTCGATCTTTACGACACCTTATTAAATCCCAATACAAAACATATATTTCCCAAATTGAGGCAATTCAAAAACGGATGACGAACCGTTTAAATTTGTTATATTTTGTAAAACCATCTATGTTATATGAGTAAAAGAAGGCAGCTCCATCTTGCGACCCTTGTACTCAAGGTAGTACGCAATAAACAGCCGCGATATCTTTACTCGATTATGACGTGGTCCCGTAACCGGCATGTCCATTCAACACGGGCACGTGAACAACTTGCTATAATACCCAAGCACAAAACTACACATTTCCAGTGCAGCTTTTCGTATTATTCTGCGGCTGTATAGAATCGGTTGGGAATGGCTTTGCGATCGAAATCAATTGCAGTATTTAAGGACCACTTTAAAAGTTTATTATTAAAGGAAGATATTTAGATGTCATAATTTGATTTTATTTTAAAATAACTATTGCTAATTGGATTATTACTATTGTCGTCGTTTATTTATTAATTTGTAACCTGAATATTTAATGTTAAATATTTTGATTTTGATTACTTTTGATTTATTATATGTAGATTATTAAATTTATGTAATTACGTTATTTTCTTTTAATATTATTTGATGTTAAATATCTTGATTTTTATTATTTCGATTTGTGTATTTATTTGATTATGATTATTTGGATTTTTTGTTTTAAGATTTATTTGATTTGGTTATTTTATTTTAAAAATCATATACCTATGTATCAATAATTAATAGGTGTGTCCTGAAAACCAGGATAAGAGATATCCTGAGGATACCATTAATTTGCAGCGTTTGTAGCTTTATTTCATAGTCTTTGTCTATTTATAGTTTTAATTTTTAATCTGTGTGTTCTTGTTTTTTTTGTATATGTTTTTATAACAGCTGCAAATAAATAAACAAATCAATAAAATAAATAAATAAATAAATCATCGTATACAGAGTCGCTTCGGTTTCATAAGATGATGTCGTTAGAAAAACGCCGAAGCTTGATCGACGCAGTATATCTGTATAAGTTAATTAACAATCGTGTTGATGCTAGTCAATCTTGGAGCAGATAATATTTTTCGTGCCCCCTCGATCAGCTCGCTCTCAACTTTCCTTTCAACTGCCAATTGTCAATTCCAACTATGCACAAAATGCTGTTATTTTTTGAGCTTGTCATCATTACAACTCGTTATTTATGGATGTTGATATATTTGCCACAACCCCAGACACATAAAAAATATAATTATCAATATATTACCATTTAATTAAGTAATCTGTTTATCATAAAAATATTTATTCTCCTCTTATCTTTGTATTTCCATAACCTATTCCTTTTTTATTTTTCGTTCTCATAATTTATTACAATACATAATTATATATTTTATTATATATGTAAATACATAAATATATAAATATATATATATATATATATATATATATATATATATATATATATATATATATATATATATATATATATATATATATATATATATATATATATATATATATATATATATATATATATATATATATATATATATATATATATATATATATATATATATATATATATATATATATATATATATATATATATATATATATATATATATATATATATATATATATATATATATATATATATATATATATATATATATATATATATATATATTTTTTCAAATTGAAATTATGTATTAATACTAAATAAATTAACGTATAAAATAAATGAAAGGAGACTTATCTGGTCTGTGTAGACCAGGAGCGACTCCACGCCTTTTTTTCTTCTCTATTCTTTCAGTGTTGGTCAATAATCCCTGCTGTGGTATTAGAAGTCTGGCCAACCGGACTTCTTCCTGCCTCATACAGTGGTGACACAAGTGAAAGTCGAGAATCTATGCTGGAATATATATATATATATATATATATATATATATATATATATATATATATATATATATATATATATATATATATATATATATATATATATATATATATATATATATATATATATATATATATATATATATATATATATATATATATATATATATATATATATATATATATATATATATATATATATATATATATATATATATGTATATATATATATATATATATATATATATATATATATATATATATATATATATATTTATATATATATATATATATATATATATATATATATATATATATATATATATATATATATATATATAAATATATAGTAACTTATTTTAGAAGAAATTATATGACTGAGAATATTTCGACACTAGTCGTATTCATCTCTATGCCATTCTCAGTCATATAATATAATCTCAGTTACTAACATCCATTTCTGTTACAGAAACCATCCCTCCTATACTTATTA